>JANHZU010003162.1:3632-17076 GCA_032468055.1 Acrochordus granulatus | reverse complement strand
AGAGGGAGAGAGAGCTGCGGGGAGGGGGGGGGAGGGAAGCCGTGTCATTGAAAATAGCTCACTTTGACAGTCGCCAGCCAGAGAGCCAACCTTGACTCGATGTCGGGGGCTGTCTACCTGCAAGGTGCGCCAAGATGATGGGCATGAACGCCAAGCAGCCGTTCGGCATGCACCCGGCCCTACAGGAAGCCAAGTACTCTAGCTCGGAGGCGATGCGCCGCGTGTGCCTCCCTGCCCCGCAGGTATGTAGATGAAGCATAATTACTGCTTTAAGCACATTTTTGACAGGCCCTGGCTTAATGTTTTTTTCATGTCATCAGAACAATCGCGTCTCTTTCTCTCGCTCGCTCCCTCTATTCCCTTCACCCCCAGATCCACATGACTATTCGAGCAAAACATATTCTGCCTTCGTATTAATTTTTATGACCTGAGCTATGAGGAGGAATCTCTTTGCTTTTGAGAGAGAGAGAGAGAGAGAGACGGAGAGAGATGTTTTTGAACCCAGACTTGACAGTATTCCCCATTGACTCCGCTCTGCGCGTTCTTGCTTGCAGCTCCAGGGCAATATATTTGGAAGCTTTGATGAGAGTCTGCTGGCCCGGGCTGAAGCCTTGGCGGCTGTGGATCTGGTCTCCCACGGCAAGAGCCACCCTTTCAAACCAGACACCACCTATCATACCATGAGCAGCGTTCCTTGCACCTCTACTTCGTCTCCCACCGTTCCCATCTCGGCCCCAGTTCACCACCACCACCACCATCACCACCACCATGCCGTGGCGCACCAAGGCCTGGACGGGGAGCTCCTGGATCACCTCTCGCCCGCGCTGCTGGGAGGGCCCGAGCACGGCGCGGTGATGGCCGCGCCGATCCATCCTCATGCCCATGCCCACCCCCACCTGGGGGCTGCCATGGGCCACCTACATCAAGCCATGGCTAATATGAGCCACCCGCCGCCGCCGCCGCCGCCGCTTCCTTCCGCAGCCTCGCAGGTCTCGGTATCTCACAGCGGGCTGGCCTGCATCAACGACGTCGAGTCAGATCCTCGGGAGCTGGAGGCATTCGCCGAGCGCTTCAAACAGAGGCGGATCAAGCTCGGCGTCACCCAGGCCGATGTGGGCGCGGCGCTCGCCAACCTCAAGATCCCTGGCGTGGGCTCGCTGAGCCAGAGCACCATCTGCAGGTTCGAGTCGCTCACTCTGTCGCACAACAACATGATTGCCCTCAAGCCGGTCCTGCAAGCGTGGCTGGAGGAGGCGGAAGCCGCGCACCGGGAGAAGAACGTCAAGCCCGAACTCTTCAACTGCGCCGAGCGGAAGCGCAAGAGGACCTCCATCGCGGCGCCGGAGAAGCGCTCGCTGGAGGCTTATTTTGCCATCCAGCCGCGACCCTCTTCTGAGAAGATCGCTGCCATCGCCGAGAAGCTGGACCTGAAAAAAAACGTGGTGAGGGTCTGGTTCTGCAACCAGAGACAGAAACAGAAGCGCATGAAGTACTCAGCGGTGCATTGAGGCACCTGCCCGACCGGCCGGACAACGAGACCTATGCCTAGCATACACACATGTACGCACATAGACAGAAACGCTGCTCTCCCTAAAAGATTAACACAAAAACCAACGGACTACTATCAGAGACCTCTGCAAGGACCGTCTGACCAAGTAACCAAGCCGCTGAGACGAAATGCTTCTTTTCTTTCTGCTTGCCATCCGCCGCTGGATCAAGTTTTTCTCTGCCTTCTCTTATGCTTCTCTGCAAAACCAACTGATCCAACAAGGAAAAGAGAAAAAAATGTTCACTCCCACCCCTCCTCGTTTTGACCCATTTGTTATTTTGGGTTAACGTTCTCTTGACTGTGTGTTTTTGTGCACTAGAGTGTCTTGGCGTTCGTTACTTTTGCAGGAAGATTTGAAACTGGAGAGGTACTATTTTTTTTAAGGCAAAAAAAGAGATATAACCATAGATTCCGTTCAGAGATGAACTTAATTACATTTACATTTATACAGTCTGGAAAAAGGAGCCCATAAGATAATGAAGATTTATTTATTGAGATTATATTGGGGGCTGGGAGACTATTTTCCAAAAACTGTAAACTGAATTCAAGCTTAGATTAATTTGCATTGATTCATCACCTTTTACTTATTTAGTCAACTGCATGCTGTTTGAGATCAACAGAAATGCTCCAATGCTTTCTTAAAGAAAGAAAAAGTTTTATTTTTAATGCAACAAATAACTGAACCGTGTGTCTGATCGTTCTTATTAATACAAAGATGAAGAGTTCTAAGTAAACTTATTTGTTTTCTTGGTAGGAGGATGAAAAAAGGAAGGATATTTGAAATAAGCCTGTCCTGATTGATTGAAAATGTTTCCTAGAATAATTAAAAGGATGACACACATTTTCTAGGCACGTTCAGAGGGGGACTATTTATTTCCATGACAAATGTTTTTAAAATATGCCCCAAACCATAAGCAGGCTTCTATGGGGTGAATACAAACTTTATTCTTATTTATTATTTTCAGTCCCGTTGAAAGAAAGAATTTCTCTGGCTTTTTAATAAGTCAGGGTTGTATGTGCATAGGACAATCCACACAATTAAGGAGATTGAGAAGTATGATTTTAAAATCATACTACTCTTAAAATCCTGTCTCTTTCCCTCAACATTGCAGTTTAGCTTCTCTTTTTTTTATTGGATCACCAAACATTCCAATAGGATTATGAAACTGCATGGTTGCACTCATATTTGCTTGGAGAAGATTCATCTAAAAGAAATACCTGTTGTCCTTCTTCCATCCTTTAAAAAAAATTAAAAGCTTTTTCTGCACTGAGGGCTTCTTTCTCATCAAATGTCTTCTACTAAAATTTTATACTTCATGACTGTAATTTAGGCATTTTTGTGCACTTCTTTACTATATTTACTCACTCTTCCCTTTCTTCCCAGGAATAATGCTGAAACAAATAAATGTTTTATTTTTTGACCAGAATTGATTTTTTTTCTTTTTCCTGCCCCATTGTTTCAATTGCTCTGTTTTGTTTGGTGGGGGTGTTTTTCAGATAAGGCTAAAAAATAAGCAATATAGAAATAATATTGATTATTTCTGCTGATTTGGCAATCAAACCATTCATTTAGATGATTTACAATTCCTCAAGAATACATGTGTTGTAATTAGTTTTGAACCAGATTTAGCTGGTGTGTGCTACATCCAGTTGCAGTCCAGCAAATCTGTTTTAGCAGCCATTATGAAAATAACACTAAAATCTACATTTGGAATTGTAATTTTTAAAAATGTGTTGTTTTCAATTAGTTCACATAAAAATGTGTTATTGAATCTTGCAGGTTATTGAATCTTGCAGGTAAAAGAAGTTTCAGGGTTTCGGGGGGTGGGGTACTTGTTAAAATGTGCTATTCCAGAAAAATAATCATGCAAATAGTATTGCTGTTGATTGTTTTTCAGTAGTTCTCAATAATGGAACTTTGTTTTCTGATAAATTATCGAAGAAAGAAAAAAATTCAAAGTAGAACATTCAAAGGCTCATTAGGAATTCTGTTTAAAAGCAAAAAAGGGTTTTTGGTTATGAATCCCAGAAGCACCTTAAACAATTAAAAATTAATGACTGAGGCCCAGTGATCTAATACGTTGCCTTTGCATTGAGTAAATAGCAGACAATAAAATTCCAACTAGATTCTATCTACTTTTGAAAACTGACTTTATCAAGTAATTATGTTTTGCTCATGAAGCTCCTAAGTACTAATCTTCTTTAAATGTTCTTGTTTCACTTTATTTCCTCAAAAAGCCCCATTGATTCTCCCCAATCAAATATCCTTTAATAATAAATGCCCCTGTGTCATTACATTATATTGTGGGTTCTGAAATTTTAAAATAAGGTTGATGCAATATTAATTGGGTAACATAGTATAAAAAGGACACAAAGCAATTCTGCCAGCATCCTGCCTCTGCTCTGCACTAGGATTTGAAGGAAAGCTCTTTGGGGTAGGGGTGGGGGATTGTTCCCGCTTTTTAACAATAAATTCAGGTAAGATATTTCTTATGATATTTTTACAATCCTGGTTAATTAATCTGTTCTTTATTATTATGGGTGTTTCTTTTGTTTATATATACAATTCCTATAAAGTGTAACAATATTTTTGCTATTCCCTACTAGCAATTAAATCAGACCTATAATGTAGGTAATTTATTTTCCTTCAGTTTTCAGTTAGTAAGAAAAACTTATTAATTTTCTCTTACTGGGTAGTAGTAGTAGATTTTTCTCAAAGCATGAAAAATATACACTTTTATTTTAAGATAATAAAATTTTAAAATAAAACTTTTATTTTAAGAGATCTTTGAAAAACCATGATTGTTTATTCTCTCCTCTTTCCCTCTTTATCTCTCTTTTATTCTTAGAATGTGATCCTAGATCTGAGTTTTTTCATACTCTTACGGAGTGGGCATTGACATTCTCTTCTCCCCACCCCTGACCCGCACCCGACTTTCCAACGTCAGCTTTCTGGCTTCAGTACCTGGACAGCTCCAATGAGTTAAACATTTTCCAAGACTGGGCAACTTTGGTCAAAACTCTTGAAGATTTCCTCCTTCCTTCTTCCCTCCCCCTCACCCTCCCTCCTTTCTCATTACCTGGAAAGTGTCAGAGCACAGAAGATTCTCATTACTTTTAATTTTTACTTAAAAATAAATTTTAAAATATCACGTTATTTTGATGGGCTGTGGAAGTAAAAGAAAGATAGGGAAGGGCTACCTTAAAGTCTGTCAGAGACAGAATAACTTAGCAGTTGTGTGAAGATACTAATAGAACCCATTTTTGTGCAGTTTCTTCATTGTAATAGGATATTTCCAGAAAAAGATGTGGTCCCTACCACTGACTAGCTACTGTGAATAGCTTGGATAGATTGCACAGGTTTCCTTGAAACAAAAATGCCATTTCAAGACAGTGAATGGGAAGAGAAAAAAGATAACAGCTTGAAGATTATGGACCCGGAATGGAGAGAGAGCTAAATCCTGAGCCTAAGGTGGGGGAGGTATTTGGGAAGCCTTTGGAAGCTTTTGAAAACAACCAAAATAGACCGCAGTTTCTCTTGCTCGTCTCCTCTCTACCTTGTTTCTCTCTAGAAAAGGAGATCATTTGTGTCTCACTCTAGATTAGAAACTGAAAGACCTGGATCAGTACCTTGTCTTTTACAACGGTTTCAGAATAATTGGGAAGGGAAGAGGGTCATTCTCTGAAAGCACTTTCTCCATCTCGAGCATGACCATGAATGCATGTGTAC
Organism: Acrochordus granulatus; assembly: GCA_032468055.1. Taxonomy (NCBI): domain Eukaryota; kingdom Metazoa; phylum Chordata; class Lepidosauria; order Squamata; family Acrochordidae; genus Acrochordus; species Acrochordus granulatus. Next base: position 11,797 of record JANHZU010003162.1, on the reverse strand, counting down.
ATGTCTTCTAGGAATCCGTGTTTCTACCTTTCTCTGCTATAACTTTGCCTGCTCCTTCTCAGCGACCATCCGGCCCTGGTCTGCTCCCGATCTTCCCAGAAACCCTCCCTTGCTCTTCTGCCCCTATCTGAGGCTGGCCTGATCTGGTCTACTGTTGAGGATATGAAAAAACCATGCGACCTATAAGAAAAACATCCAGGATGGTCGCCAGTTCTTTTTCAGAAGAATTCCTGGAAGAGACAGAGCACGTAGTGCATCGCAGAGAAAAAGGGTGTCTGGCTGCAGAAGATGAGAAATTTGGAGAAAGTCTAGCTGGCATAAGAAACAGGCTTGAAGGTCTTAGGAAGCTGGACCGCAGGGATTAACCTCTGAGTAAATAGGCAGGGTACCAAGCGGAACACCAAGGGCAGAAGATGAGAGGGCGGCAGACGAAAAAGTTAAGTACGGATGTTTGTAAAAGCCCAAACTGAGCTGCTGCTAAGTAAATGGCCTCTGTGAAAGAGTGTGTTTCACTTTACATTGGCCTTCTCCCCTCTTCCCGAGCCAGTTGCAATGGGCAGCTGCGGGAGAACAGCAAGGAGCAGCAGTTCAAATGTTTCACCCCCCCCATGAGACTAACAAACAAAATATATTTATGCACATTTCAAAATCTCCTCCAGCATCAAGATATTCAAAATTAGTATCTTAGGAGAATATGAGAAACCTTACCGATTTCTCTTCCTCCCCTGCTTCCTGCAAAATTATTTCAGCACAGTATTTTAACCGATGTTGGAGGGTTAAAGAAGGGGGTCGTTGCTGAGAAGTAATTAATCATGACTGTGCAAGCCACTTGCCAGTAGATTATGCCCTTTTGGACAGAGAATTATCTGTTGACTTGGGGTGGATAATATGCAACTGCAAGTCACATGCAACTCTACATCTTTTTTGTGTCCTCTGGAGATCCACAAGTAACCGCTAAGTAAAAAATGCAAGTTTCCACTGATTTTTGCCAGGAAATCAAATCAAGTAAGTGATTTTCCATTTGGTTTGGAGATGTTACTACTAAATTAAGAACTAGGTGTCTTGCTGCAACGGATTTATTTTAATAAACAAACAATAAATTTATTTGAATAAACAATAGGCTAGAAAATGTGTGAGGTATGCATATCCTTCTAAATGAATGATGAACTTGTGTCATAGTAGGTGTCTGTAGCCAGTATGGCCAATGGTGAAGAAAATTACAGACCTGTAGATCAGGAGCATCTAGAGAGCCACATCTTCCCCAAATAACAACCACCAAACAAAACAAAATTTTAATCCCAATCCTCAGCCATAAAGCTCACTGGCTAATCTTGACTAATGACTGTCTCCTGTTGAACTAATCTCATAAAATTATTAAGAAGATAAAATGAAAGCCAGACAGAACCAAGTATGCCAGGTATGGTTGTTTTTTGGCAAATGTCATATTTAACGTACGGCATAAAATGATTGGGCCTTGAGGACGTTTATTCTTTGTGGTTTTAACAGCACTCCTTTCATAGCATTATTTTTGTCTATTTCCCAACACAAAATAAGAACCAGTGTAGCGTCGTGATTAAGATGTTGAACTGAACCAAGAAAACCCTGGTTCAAGCCTACCTTCAGCCATGGAAGCTTCTAAGTCATTTTATTTCAGTCTAACCAAGTCTTCCTAGGTTTTTATTGTGGGGGAAATGGAAGGAGGGGTTACTATGTGTTCTATCATAAACTCCTGGAGGCAAAATTAGAATAGAAATCTAACTAATAAATAGGAAATAATGGTGTAAATTCTCATCAGTTATGGTCAGAGGGAGGACCTCTGCAGCTTCCTTATCCCTCCTATAAAACATCCTGAGGTTAGATGAAATAAATTGATTAATACCCAGTTGAAGCTGAAACTACACAGAACAGAAATCCAGTTTAAGGGGAAAAAATCACATTCTCAATAATACCAGTTCACTTGTGAAATAAGTACCTATTTTTCATGATAGTCAAGTCAATCCTCCTCATGGAGATAAGATCTGTTGTGAGACATTTAATATTTGTTTTTTCTTCATGAAAGAAATTTGAATAAATAAACAAATTAATCTTTTCTTAGAGAATAGTTCTAATCATTCTAATTTTTTTACTTTACCTTTTTTTTACTTTACCTTTTCATTCCAGTTGAATGAAACTTAGCCTAGCTAAGCATTTGGTAATTTAGTTGGAAGTCATGTTTATATGTGTCAGTGCTTTACAATATACCAATATTCAGAAAGTATTGCACATTTTTTTCTGAAAGATGGAGTTTGACAAGGTGCAGACAAGGGCAGTTTTTCAGGGACTTAATTGTGTGAACTTGTTGCTGCAAAATGATGTTGGATTCAATCAACACTATGGATTAAATGCATTTGGTTAATTTGTAGCACAAGTTGTTAGGCAAAGCTGGCCAAATTGGTTAGTTTATGGTTCAAATCCAAGCCATTGGCTTAATTCAGGAAGTCATGTTTGATTAATCATGGGCTACCATGTGTGATTACAGTCAATAAATAGCACTGTGACACCATACAGTTTCACAAAGTTTCACCATACAGTTTCACCAGACAGTTTATTATGGAGTAAGTTTTGATTAATTATATCCACTTCTTTTGATGCACAGAATTTGATACTAAGATAGGAGTTTAAACATACATACCATGACTGGATTCATAGATGTATAAAGTATTGCAAATATTGAGGTTAGATGAAAACAAAATAAAAAAGGTACAGAATATGTTAATTATCTTATTGACAGGACAGTTCACAAAACCTAGTTAGATATGTTTTTCTGGCCTTCTTAAAGTTCACCATGAATTCAGATGTCTTGCTAGACCAGAGATGTTTTAATGATGGTTTAGTGAATAAGCCAGAATCAGTTAAGTTTGCACAACAAGCTAAGCCATAGTTAACATACCACAATGACTTGGTTACCAAAATTCTAAGCAAAAGCCAAACAAACCCTTACAGTTTTTCACATTATGTGAACCCAACACAAGTGAATCTTAAAGTTTAGAAGATCATTCTGTTTCAAAACTGAAAGCAAATGTACACCTATATTCTTTAGTTATGGACAGCATAAGCTATAAGCCCCATTTCATCTATCAAAGATAGGGTGTTCTTTTGGTCATTATGGTACTATTTGGTAGCAGCATCTTACTCTGGAAAGCTGCCGGTTGTTGAAATGTTGACATTGGTAATACAGAAGTATTATCATCTACTTGGCCATGTTTTCCCACTACTTCAGAAGAATTAGTATTGGTTTGTCTATCATCTATCAATCACACTGGGGCTTATATCCACTCTGATCAAGACAGATTTTGAGATGTTACATTCCCCTCTTTTAAAAAGATTAAATTTACAAAACAATACCACAAAAATAATACTAGAGAAGAACAGTAATTAAAAAGAAAATTATAACCAGTGAAAAACAACACAAGTCCAGACACAACCCAGTGTCAGGTTTTTTCTACTCATTCCGTATTTCTTCCCAGCACTGAAACTGTTCTCCTAAAACTTTAGAAAGATTAATAGGATGAATTGTTCTCTCACAACTTTGAATCATTGGCATGGCAAGTTTTCCTGTTATTTCTACTTCTTGGTTGTGTTTAATCTTTAAAATTAACTTTAAAGTGCAGTAAAGGAATCTGTGACAATCCACTATAACCTCAGTCCTTTCCTTTATTGCAAATACCAACAATTTATAACCAGCAATAAACTCTTACTGCGATTTGTAATCAGTGTTCATAAAAAGCTACTGAATTTCATAATATTGCTCTCATTGTAAGATACATGCTTATCTCCATTGATCTTTGCATGTGTACACAATGTTATTGGCTCATTTAGTCTGGTCCTGGGCATGATGAATGAACCATATAATTTTTTAAAGCTGCCATTTATTTAGCAGGTTATTTTATTAATGCTGATAACTCTGTTTTGAATGTAAATAAGTTCTGGATATTCACATTAAATATTATATTCCATAGTCTCCATCATGCAGTAGAAGAGGGTAACCCTTTCTTTTCCTCCTTCTCACAGAGACCAAGCAAGAATTATGCTAAACTGGCATACTAGTGAATTTTTCAACACCTACAAGCTCAGATGAGAAAATTAGAACTGCCTAGCTAGAATGTGAGGATAGAATTAGAATCAACCTGGAAGTAGAAGCTGTTCCCTGTTCCAAGGCTTAAGGACAACTGCAATAAGGCAGATGAGATGACTAGAAAAGAACAGTGCTGAGTAATGCCACTAAACTAGAGTATGAAATGGAGTCCCCTAAAGCACTGAAGAATACATTCCTTTTTACTTGCAGAATTCCTTCACATGAAGCTTATTTTTTTAATTATTTCATGTATATTCTTTAAATAAATAAAAGGGTTGATACAAAATAAAGCACCAGCTTCTAGCATCAGCAGCAACTCTGGCAAAAACATTTTTTGGCCTCATATAGATTCCAGGTGCATTCTAGGACAGCTGGTTGCAATCTAGTTTTTAAAAAAGAATGGAAAGAAGAAGGGACAAGCTAAGGTTAGAGGAAAATTCTGGGTAGTTATGGGTGATTACGAAGGAATTTACCTTCTGGGTATGTGGCTATATTGTGAGTGTAATGCCCAGTATAGTTAAATTGCACTATTTAATTATATTGTGTCGTCAAAATAGAGGAAAAGAGGTAAGTAACATGTTATAAATTTGCCTCTTAAATTGGAGAAAGGAATTCTAATCTTCTTAGACATGACTTCTCAAGAATTTTTGATTGAAAAGATCCAGGTCTGATGGATAAAACAACAATCCCATGTTATGTGTTGCTTGTCTCTTCTTTTACATTGGATCCTACATCTCCTTTTCTTGATGATATTATATGGTAATTTCCCCACCCTCATGTGTGAAAAATATATAATATACTGATGTCAGATTTATGAGCAAATTTTATACAGTTTAGAAGGAAAGCAGAGTTGAACAAATGTTCTCTGTAGAAATATTTGGGATAGGGGCTATCAAATACTTTCCAGTGTTTGGTTGGTTTTTGAAACACTGCTGGATGCTTTTTCTAACAGTTGACATCTGTGCTTGCGAGCTTGTTATATTTTATTTGAATGAAGACTTCAAACATTTGCATGGTAAATGGTAATTTTGGCAATGTTGATAGCTGATATACTATCCCATATAGTATATAATATATAACTGAAGTTAATATTAAAAATATTTCAGTTAGTTAGATAGACAACCTGTGTTCAGAAATGAAACAGAGTAATTCTGTTGGTTTGGCCTGGTCTGAGTATATTGTCCATCCTGGCTTCCCGGCTGTTTTGCCTGATTATTGCTGAGAGGTACTGTGCAATAAGAGCTGAGCAAATGATTTTACAAGGAACTGGGAGACAATGGCTCATTTGGCCACTGATGTTTGGCAACAGCAAAGTCATCATCTCCTTTTCTTTCTAAATATCTACATTAATTGGATCAGATCATCAAGAAATTGGATGAAAACATATTAAAATGTTGTTATAAGTATAATATATACAATAGTGTTGTTGCTTCTGTCTGTTGATCCAAGGGAATCTGGAGATGAGGAATTGTGTTTGGTGCCAGAGCAGGAATTTGTGGAAAACCCATTCTCAACTTGTTCCTTCATAAAAAAAAGGGTAGGAAAATGCATTATTTTTTTCTAGAATACCTTGCTAATATGCCAAATTCCTCCTATTGTAACCCCAACTCATCTGATGACAAAAGAGCAGCTTTGCTGCAACAAATTCTGAACAAAACTGTATGCCTGCCGAAATTCAGTCCCAGACTGGAAAATTCTGTAATGCTCATTTTTCATCATTTTGTACACTTTCTTTCATTTTACCTTGTTGATTTTTCCTGATTTCCTCAGCCTGTTCCCCCCAAATAGCATACAGAATAGTTTTTTTTTAAATTAAATACATAATTAAATGGTTTATGTAGCAGTTACATCAATTTCTACTCAAATGTATGGCCCACAAAGTATTCAATAGAATTGCTATTGGGGGGCTGTTATTTTTTTAATTTATAGATGAAACTATTTTTCATCTGCAATCATGTTTTCTGTCACTTTCTGTTATTCCATGGGATTGTTCAAGGTTCTCATAGGTTCTGCATGAAACATGGTGCTTACATGAGACAATTGATGTGACATCAGTTTTGCCTATATACTCCAAGGAAATTTTTTACATTTCAAGCCTTGACAATTCTTCAAAGTTCCTTAGGCTTTTGGTCAATCAGTGTTAAATAACTTAGTAGGGCTAGGTACCCTTCTGAATTGAAATCTGGAAGTTCAGTCATGGCAACTGGACTTCTTGTTGGTGAGAAACATTTTGCTGCTTATCCAGGTATAACTACCTGGATGACTGAAAACCTTCAATCAACATATTTTGAATTGAAAGTAAAAAAGTGCTTCAGGGCACAGAATAGAGCATGTATAACAACTGTTTGCAACTCCTTAAATCCATACTTTTTTCGAAGATTGCATTGTAAACTTAGAATCTAAGAAACCTGCAAAGAGCAGCAGTATGTCCCCAGGAAAAGATGTAGCTGCTTTAAAGAGTTACAGACAAGTGCTTTGTGACCATCCCTATATGTTCTGAAAAATCGTTTTGGCCTTTGGATTCAAAGCATGTTGCAGCCCTAAAGTTAATATTGCCAGGAAATACTATAATGTATGAAAGCCACAAATCAGTATTTTTAAAAAATATTTTTACCAATACAAACTTCATTGATAATATCCAGCTTCACAGTTCAATGAAGATTATATCCATAAATCTGAGATTGTTTCCATAAATGTTTATCTGAGAACAAGCCCTCATCAACTTAAAATAACTTTTTTTCTGAGTAGACTTGTATAGGATTGCATAGTAAGTGAAATCATAAGACTTATTCCTCTATAATTATTATTCCTTTGCTTTAGATTACATTGCAAACCAATGTTCTTGAGCATTTCTTACATTTAATGTCCTTCCTAAATATGGCAATAATCTGTATTTGGGCAAATGGTACAGGAACTGGAAAACCCATTTATCCAGTGTGAACATACGGAAGTGTTCCAGGAAAGGATCTCACAATGATTCTCTCATATGAAAATAAACTTCAACCTAGCTGTAAGAATTGGAAAGCAAAAGAAGTCCATGGAGCACATCTGAGCAAAAGAAGGCACTTTCCAGAAGCCACTAACAATTGATTTTTTTTCTTCCTCTGTTCTGTGTTGTTTCCTAATATCCTGACTTATGTCTCCCGAGGATAGCACACTGGAGATGAAAGCAAAGAAAACCAAACCTGCCATTGGCAGCATTCACTCAATTGATTTTTGCATGAAATTTGCCTTCATGCTCCAAGGATGGAAAAATGATCCCATTAATAATGAATCAGGAACACAAATGTGGGAAATAAATCAATAGGTGCACCTTTGGTGTCATAAGGAAATGAGAAGTGATAGGAGAAGGAATCTCATTCCAAATACCTGATTAGTATCACAGAGGTGTATGACAAAACAACATGAAGAATTTTTTGTAAAATGTATCACAAGGATATCACCAGGAAGAAAAGTTGCAGCAGTAGAAGTAGAAAGTGGTGAATTGATACATATTTTTCTCCATAGTCTGGCACACATGCCACATAGTCTGGCACACACAGCATACCTGCATCAGTTCTGCAGCTGGAAATACAGATAAAATGATGACAAGTCTTTGTCAGGGCTCTGGGTTCCTGAAAGGAATGGATGGCTTTGGCTATATCCTCCATTCACTGGTTGATATCAAAGTTACTGTTCTTAACTTAAAAAAGTTATTTTAAGCTACTCAGAAACTTTCTCTCCATCTTTAGAACAATTTTATTCTTGAAACATTTCATAAGCAGTAAAATTAAGTTCAAATGAAATAAACAAATAAATGTGATCCAAAGCAGAGGGCAGAATCATAGGGACAATATGTGGACTCCAGAAGATTTGGGGATGAGCCTCTCATTGTTGTTAAGTGTGATAAACATTGTGATTAACTGGAAAAATCATGTATGGAAATAAATTGTATTTAAATTAATATGGAGAGCAACAGTTTTATGGTATTGACCTGTTGTTGTTGTTCAGTCGCGCAGTCGTGTCCAACTCTTCGCGACCCCATGGACTGCATTACACCAGGCCCCCCTGT
>JANHZU010003161.1:489033-511370 GCA_032468055.1 Acrochordus granulatus | reverse complement strand
GATCAGTCCAAGAAATCAACTCCACAGGAAAGCTATGGCTAACTTTATTGAGATGAGCTATAAGAACAGAATCTTGCAAGTCTGGTCCATTAACTTATTGTTAAATTGTAAAATAAAGAAAAAATCCTCACTAGAATATTTAAGTGTTTTTAAGAAAAAAAAAGATATGAATTTGTGTGTTGTCTATTCTAAAAAAAAAGTCTAGGTGGCTCATAGAACAAGCCATAAATAGAACTAAAACAAACACAGAAATCCTAAGCAACCTAAGGTTATAATGAATCTATATCCTCTCTGGGCAGTTTCCTGCATTTGAGTTTTCTGAAGACGTTGAAAAATTGGAAAAGGACAAATGTTATGGGATATTAGAAGAAAAGGGGGCAGACCAAATTGGGGGAGGCTATTCCATAGCAAGTGAGCTGCTATTTTCCAAACCGAATGTGGAGTTCCTCAGTCTGCTCTCCTGACCACTACAAAAATGAAAGCAGGTTCTACCTGAATGAAACTGGCCTGCAGGTAATTCGAACTCAGCCATAATCAAACCTGTCATTCTAAAGCCTATTCTCCCACTATTCTTTTTTTGGATGCAAACTACAGTTGAAGTCAGAAGTTTATATACACCACATGTGATGAACAAAATAAAAGCTGAAATAAATCTTTTTCTCTGCAATTATTCTGAGGTTTCACATTATGACAATAAAGTAGAGATCGCAGCTGACCTAAATAAGTTAATATTTACTTGGATTAAATGTCATTTGCGGAAAACTGAATTTGAATTTATTTGGCGGGATGTACGTAACTTCTGACTTCAACCATATATCCTTACAAAATACGGTATTTAAAAGTTAATTGTGATGTGCATCACATCTTTATTTTCAGCCTTTAATGGAGGTTCAATAATATACATGTTCTCTATACTGGCTTTCTAATCATTCTTCCTCTAAACAGTGATTCAGGTTCATATTCTGGTTTTGTTATAGGCATTTTCATACACCGAGATATGATTTACTCTGTGATTGTATAATTGTAACTGCTCTTATCATACCATTACTGTTAGATAACACTAACTGCATGTGTTTTATCCATATCAAGAGAGGGGAAAAAGCTCCCTGCCCTTTCCTAATATAATAAAGAACTAAATGCTACCATTTTATTTTTCAAAAAGGATTTGCAATTGATGAAAAAATAAATAGTATACAATTGTCTTTGTACCAGCTATAGAAGATAAATAGGGTCAGCCAATTGATCAACCAGATAATGAACTTTGCTTACCTGGATTTTGCTTGTTGTTTATTTATCTACTTGTTATCTGCATAATTTCTTTAGTATGTGATATGCTACTGAATAAAATAGATGTTTTCAGTATTGCTTCAGAATTTTCCTATTTAATTGCTAGTATTCAGTATCATGTCCTGATTTACTAGGACCAAGAACTTTGCTTCAAGATTTTATTTTATTTATATTACTTCCAAATTTTCTACTTAGGTGTTTATTGCAGTATTCTCATCTCAAAATTAGCTTTGCTTTGAAAGTTTATTTCCTTTTTTATTTCCAAACAGAAGGTGGAAAAATGGATTTTCATCAAGTGTCCTGGCCTTTTCTCTTCTGATCATTTCAGTTTCAAGCAATCCACTCTCTGCTAGACAAAAGTAGAAAAACTTCACTGGCCTATTTTGACATTTTTATTCACACCATATATGTCCCCAAAGGATACTCCTTCAACTTTACTATGTTATCATTCTTCCCCAAATGTAAATCTTTTACCTTTTTTTAAAAAGCTAAAATGCACTATTTAAATTCTATTAGTCATTTTATTTAATTTATATCCTGCCTTTTTATTATTTTTTATACATAACTCAAGGCAGCAAACATATCTAATACTCCTTCTCCTCTTATTTTCCCCATAGCAACAATCTGTGAGTTGAGCTGGGCTGAGAGAGCATGACTGGTCCAAGACCACTCAGACAGCTTACATAGCTCAGGCAAGACTAGCCCTGTGCACAAGACCAAACCTTCTCTTTTACTATAACAATTTTTTTAACCTTAACAGTTTTCTTAAACCAATGTTACTGTGCCTTCCTGAAGCTAAGTTTGGCCTTCTTGCCCCAGATTTTTGAAGTCTTATTGAAAAGTTTTGTTCGCTGCAAAGTGTTTGTTTTTCATGAATTGAATCCCATTTATTTTTTAATGATAAAAATGGTACAATAATATTATATAGAAAATAAGCAATGATTCACTGCTATTCTCAAAAAAAAAAACTGCATTTATTCTAAGAAGGTAAAAGTGATTTGTTTTAAAATGAGAATTTATTAAATTAAAAAGATGGAAGTGAGTTAATAATTCCATTCAAATGATATCTCACCTGCTCAATTCAGTCTTGCAGGCCTGAATGTTCTATTTTATCTCAGACCCTACTCGAAAGTGGCCACACTCCGGATATGATTTTCTTCCTGGAGCAATGGCAACATGATCTGCAGGGGGAACTTTCAATGTCCCCTGTGTCATGGTCAGTTCACACCTTGGTGTCATTGAGACTCTCTTATCCCATCCCCGTCTTTAGGGAGATAGGACCTATTTGTACGGTCCGTCCTCAGTGATTGATGGACCCAGATGGGTTTCAGAGGGAGCTGGGGGATGTTTCAGGGGCACTGCTGCATGGTCCTGCCAAAGCCCTGGCTACATCCTGGAATCAAAGGATGGCTGAGGCTCTGGATAGGATTGCGCCTATGTGGCCTCTCATGCACTCAGCACTCTCTGCGGTTCACAGAAGAATTGTAGGTGCTGAAAAGGGTAAAGAGATGCCTAGAGCACCCTGGCAGAAATTTGGGGAAGAATCCAACCAAACACAAGTTAGAGCCATTGTTAAGGCCTACCTTGTGGCAATAAGGGGAGCGAAACAATTATTTCTCTGTCCTTATTGCATTGGCAGAGTGTCATCCTTTGGCCCTTTTTAAGATAACCTGGTCTCTTCTTGGTGAGGGACACTCGGGGGATCTTCTCCAGGGCCATGCAGAGGAATTTGCTGAATACTAGGCAGATAAAGTCACTCACATTCAGTCTCAGTTAGAAATTGTGCGTGAGGCAGATCCACTTGAGATGCCTAGGGAGGAATCTTGCCCAGTTAATTGGGAACAAAAAAAAAAGATGCAGTGGTGCAGTGGCTTAATGATGCCAATTGTGTCAACCAGAAATGGCCGATGCTCTGGTGGTTTGAACTGCAGTACATGATGGAGTGAGTTCCCATCACCCACCTCCAGCTCTTGCCCACCTAGCAGTTCAAAAGAATATAAAAATGCAAGTAGATGAATGGGGGAAATCCAGCCAGCAGCAAGGGGAGCAGGAAGTCAGCATTGGACCTGCCTGAAGTCAAGAGAGGAGCAGGAACTGTGGAGGAAAGCCCCTGGATGTGAACATCACGAGTCAGCTGAGGGGTGGGCTTAATGTTAAAATGTTGTGAGCCACCAAGAGACCTTTAGGAGATTGGTGGCGTATAAATATGATCTATAAATAAATAAACAAACAAGTTGATCCTGTTGCTCCTGATGAAGTGGACAGGGTCCAAGATGCTGTCGGTTCGACCATTTGTCCTTCCTGGTTGGTAAAAGCTGCCAGGATGGTAACTAATAGGTGGATCCAGTGATTAATGCCTCATTGCGAGAGGGGACATTTCTGGGTCCTTTTAAGGAGGCCCTGGTTCGTCCCCTGCTAAAAAAATCTTCATTGGACTCCACCTGTCTGGAGTCCAATTATTGTTCAGTCTCCCACCTGTCCTTCAAAGAGAAAGTGGTTGAGAAAGTGGTTGCTTGGCAGCTTCAGAGGTTCTTGGATGCAACAGATTTTCTGGACCCTTTTCAGTCTGGGTTGAGGCCCAGTTATGGAACAGAGACAGCATTGGTCATTCTTGTGGATGATCTCTGGCGAGAGCAGAATGGTGGTAGTGCATCCATCCTAGCTCTCCTTGACCTCTCAGCAGATTTTTGATACCATCAACCATGGTATCCTTTTGGGTCAGCTGTGGGGGCTGGGAAGTGCAGTGCACTGGTTTGGCTCCTTTCTCCAAGTCCAGTCTACAGATGCTACTTTGTGTGCCATAAGGCTTGGTAATTTCTCCTCTCCTTTTTAACATTTACATGAAACCGCTGGGTGAGATCTGTAGCCATCGTATGAGGTACCGTCAGTATGCTGATGATACTCAGATTTGCATCTCCATCCCTGGTGATCCAACTGATGCTGTCTTGGCCCTGACTCAAGTGTTTGGAGGCTGTATGGGTCTGGATAGGAGACAACAGTCTTTGACTGAATCCTGGCAAGACTGAGTGGCTCTGGGTGTCTGGTTCTGGGTCTTTAACAACTTTAACTCTGGATGGGGTGGCACTACCCCAGACAGACCTGGTGCATAATCTGGGGTTCTCCCAGACTCGCAACTCCTGCTTGAAGTGCATGTGGCAGTTGAGGCTAGGAGAGCCTTTGCACAATTGCATGTGGTATGCCAGTTATACCCGTTCCTAAACCAGAGCTCCCTTCAGTCATTCATGCCATCACCTTGTTATTGGATTACTGTAATATGCTCTACATGGGGCTACCCTTGGAGAGCATCCAGAGATTGAAGCTGGTGCAAAACGCTGCTGCACGGATTGTAGGGGCCAGTAGAATGGCCCATGTAACACCTTTATTCCGTGAGCTGCATTGGTTGCCAGTCTGCTTCTGGATGCAATTCTAGGTGTTGGTTTTCACTTTTAAAGCCCTTTATGGCATGCGACCATGTTATCTGAAGAACCGTCTTACCACAAAGGGGATGTCCTGCCTCCCCAGATCCAGAGGAAGAGACCTCCTCTGGATCTTGTCAGCCAAGGAATTTCAGCTAATGGGATCAAGAAGAGCCTTTTCGGCAATGGCTCCTGCCCTGGGAAACAACTTGCCCCAGAGATGAGGTCTGCACCCACCCTTACAACCTTCCCGAAGAGCTTTAATACCTGGCGTGGGGCTCCAGTGGGGACACATCATCTTGGAGGTGGTTGGTGGTTTAATATTCCCCTCCCATGTATATATTCTAGTTCCCCTCTCTGTCCAATTGGTTTGTTTTAAACTGTTTTCAATTGCTTTTATTATGTGTTTTATTGTAAGCCACCAAGAGTTGTTTTGAATTCGGAGAAAGCAAGCAAGCAAGACAGACCGTCAGACAGACAGGCTCATTGCTCAACCATGGAAGTTCTGGTCCCAACTGTGGTCATAACTCAAGGATTACATATATGGTATTCATGCCATTTTCCATGAGACTAGTCACAATTAATCTTTCAGATTAATTATGGCTCTCTTTCTTATGATTACCACAATGGAGATGATTCTTATAAATTATTCCATCAAATAATGTAACTAACTGATGTATCTGTTTCTTTCTGTTTGCTGAGAAAGATCCAAATTTTTAGATACTCTCTCTCATACACAGAGAGCTACCTTTGCTAGTACAAAGAATGGATATTTTGATACAAAACCTTGAGTGAGTAGAAGAAAAATATGTGCCATTTGTTTTTCCCCATTAAAACTTTTCTGAAAGAAAGAATAGTTTATGTCTTCTGGTACAAAATAAATATTAGTTGTTGCTCAACTAATATTAGATATAAGTCACCCAGCCAGCAATGTTTAAAACTAAGTGTGAATTTTGCTGCAAAAAATATTAAAAATATAAATGACAATGCAGGTTTATCAATGCTATATATTACCTGAGCTTCGATTTAAAACATACACAGAGGAAAAAAAAGAGTTGGTTAGGCTTCAAAGAGTTAAATGCCCATTTTGTGAACTGGAAATAGCTTTTTCCAGGAACAAACTACTGTACTATAAATTACAACTGCCTCCCCCCCCATTATAAACTTTACATGACAGCATTATTCCATTTCATATCTCAAAAGAATGTATTTGGATATTAAAAATTTATTTAAGGTTTCCCTTTCATGGATATAAATAATATCCTATATTACAAAAGAGATGTGTATTTTAGTGCACACCTTTTACATAGAACAAGATCTACCATTACACAATGCAAGTGACAGTCTTAGGACATTGCTATATCATCACTACATAATATCGGGGTGATTTCACTATGAGACTTTCCACCCTTCGTATTAACTAGAAAAAGCCTTTGTCTCAAATCCACAGCATAATGAATCCTTTTAGTTTCTCCTATTATGTATGGAATCATATTTTTATTGCATACGACTTTGCTATTGTGTTTTAATTACATTCATAGCCAAATACAGAAAACAAATACATGAAAAGCAAGATTTCTTCACCTTCACCTCTATGTCCATTGAAGGTAGGCCCCAAGGAAATATAAACAGTTCACAGAAGATTGGGAAGACATAACATTCATTCTTTCAGACTCTTCCATATGTATGATGTATGCATGGTAAAGGTAAAGTAGCCACATTCTTCAGTAATCAGGACAAAAAAACTGTTTATCCAACTTCAGCAGTTGGCTGTAGTGAATGCAAATAATCCTGGTTAATGTCAACCACAGCTATCTTAGATGGAACACTATATCATGGTTAAAGATAAGAACAATACAATGGTACCTCACAAGACAACTAACTTACAAGATGTGAAACTCACAGGACCAAAAAAATTTAATAAAATTTATTTCGCTAGATGAGCTGCAACTCACACAACAAGCAAACTTTGTGTGATAACTTGCGCGTCATCAGTCAGCGTGCTCTGTATTTCTCAGGCAGCAACCTGCGCGAGAATTCTACCAACGCTGCGACGTGCAGTTTACCCCATTGCTGTACAGGCAGCGTGTGCGCATTCTGCCGACTCTGCCACATAGCTTACTCCATTCCCATATGGGCAGCAGCACACGCGCGTTCTGCCAACTCTGCCGTGTGGCTTACTTCATTACTGTGCGTGTGACTGACCTTGCTAGAATCCTGATCACAATGAGCCCTCCTCTCTCGTGACGTAAACAGTGTAAATTAAGTGAAAGACATTCAAGAGATAGAACTCCCGAGACTTCAGACTCCAGATTCAATCTCCAAGCAGTCCCCTCCCCCTCCTCTCCCTTGCACTAGCTGGGATATTCTCAAGCACGCGCGCCCGCATGCATACACACCCAAAATAAAGCAGAAATTGTCCTTGTCCTTGCCCAAGGATTTTCTATTGTTTTCAATGGGAAACCTCGTTTCGCCTTAAGAGCATTTTGCACTAAGAGACTAAGAGTGTTCTTTCGACATGGATTAGTCTCGTCTTGTGAGGCACCACTGTATATAGGAAGAGATTTGTAGTTCGCCACTACTAGGAAGTTAAGCAGTATTACATCTACATGACCTCTGTGAAAAGATTACTTAACTAGCATGAAAATATTTGGTTTTTTAAATGAGGTTCTCCTATAGATGAGAAAGTATATGTAGATAGTTTATGAGTGTTTTTCCTTAAACTGGAATTGCTTTGGAGGTTTTCTGTGAATCATACAGTTGTAGGTGTATCTTTGTATTATTTGTAAAGTATAAACATATCCTTTAAGAACAAGGAGATACTTCTAAAAAAATTACTGCCTTTAATAGAGCTGTGTAAAGTGTATTAATATGAATAAGATATTCCTGCTCAAAGGATTAAAGCAGCCATATCTTCTGGAATGCTCACTATCCAGTTGTCTGAAAGTACAAATTACATAGTGACAACACTGCAGCTCAGGCTGCTATGTACAGATAACTGGTAACGGTCTTCAAAGTAACCATGTGAGCCTGCTGGAGGACACAGCTGTTTTAATGCTCTGAGCAGGAATGCTTTGCTTGCTTTGCTGAATATTGTCTTTATCACATTATCAGAAACAGAAAACAATTGAATTCTGAAGCTCTTTGATGTTGCAGCACCACGTACTTTAAATAGCCAATGAAAGAAGCATAAATCTTTACATCACTCCAGAGGATACTCTTTGGGGGAATATCCACTATTTACTGTATTCCAGCAATTGGTGTGAAAACAATCAAATATCTACAATGAAATGGTGATACAGAAAATAATTCACAGGAATATTTAATCACACTAAATCACACTTATATTGCTGAAAATAAGAGTTAGGGGAAGAAGTGGATTTCTTGGGAGTCCAGCTGAAATATATAAAGCAGCAGCAATGAAAGAAGAAATGGGATATATAATCTGACAAACTAATAGGCACTACAGAATTTATTGAAAATAATGAATCTTTCTGCAGTTTGTGAATGAATGTTGTGTTTCCTTCAGTATAGAAAATTCATTATTATCTAACAAATATAGATAGAGGTATGAAATTTAAATTTAGAACATCTTATTTTTTTAATCTGGAAAAGACATTAAATTAAAAACAATGTAATTCTTTGGGGAGATAATTATATGATGGATGATAATTACTCTAAAAATCTTTAGGAGTTAAAAAAATGTAGTAAATAGCACTTCATGCTGACCAACAGCTGTACTAAATTCTGTTGTATGTGGTTTGAAAAGACAGGACAGCAAGATTCACTTCATATAGAAAGCAACAGATGTATAGTGATTCTAAAGATAATTAAAAAATGCATGAAGTTTTGCCACATCTATTTACATAAACTTTTATCAAAATGGACACACTAATTACTTACAAGATTGAGGCAGTGCCAAAAAAATCTGAGTAATTTCAAAACTAGTGGATGCACTGCTTACTGATAATCCTTCATTCAGTAAGATAATTTGTAAACAATGAAAACATACATTTATATAATTTATAGTCTTAGAAGAAAATAGATTTCTGGTTTATCATCTTCACTTGGTTTGGTCTCCAAAAGAGAATCATCTGTACAAAACCGGTTACTGCATCCCAAATGCACAGATGAGCATGCTCCTTCCGGGACCCCTCTGCACTCTGTATTGAAATTATCTAGATAGCTTGCTATATAGGATCCAGTGGAATGCCTGTTGATGATATGAGGCAGTACTGGGGGCTTATTTCGAAGGACTATACCTGTTACACTACTGCTAACATGAGAAGGTTTTTGTCTGTTGGCTTCTTGTCGTTCCTTGGCACGGCTAGCTATATTTCTCACTCTGCTCTGACTTCTGGATGACAATTTTCTGACAAGCATTTTGGGGCAATCATCATTTTGCTTTGAACAAAATGATTGGCAACTCTCGTCTTGATCAAAAGACACAAGTTTTCGTAGCTGTTCAGTCAGAGTATCTGTAGTTGGTGTTTTCTTGGCCTTCAAAGTAGCCACCATGTTGTCTCTCATACCGGATGTAACAAAGCCTCTACTAATATATTTGTACTTGCTCTCAAAATTGCATGAAATATCTTCTGAGGTTAAGTCACCAAGACTTTTTGATTTACAAGGGCTCTGTTGCTTTTGAGTTCCTGAAAAGGGTGAAGGCAGAGCATTCTTAAGCTTAAGAGCAGCATCTATGCTGGCTGTTTGAGGAATATTTAACAATTCATTTTGTGTGTCTGAAATCTGCAAACAGTTATTGTACAAAAGATCAAAGCTTTGATGACATGGGTATGGAAGATACTGATTCTTATCGTTCTTAAACTTCAAATTTTCAGCTAGGTTTTCACTGTGAAGGTCTGCATTTTTTAGGTGTTCACGTATGGCTTTGTTACAGTATAGTGTATCCTCACCTTGCTTAAGTTTCAAAGGAGAAGCAACTTGGCTCATATCTTGTACCTTATATTCAAAAGCAGTTATCAAGAGGTCTTGTAACTCCCCATCAACTTCCATTAGGCTACTACCAGTAGAATTTGCACAAGTGACTGGGACAACTATTGTGTTCTGTATGTTGGAACTTTCAGAAGTATAGGAGGTGCTATTGCTGACGAATTCCCAGCTTGTTTTACATTTTCTTTTAGGATTTGCTTTCTGCATAGTGACAGGTGAAATGAAGGAAGTGTCTTTGACACCATCATTTTTGCAATTGTCCATTGCATCCTGGGTTGCATCTTTGCAGACAAATGTATCCATTGATTCAGGCTGAGAAATTGGAGAAAGAGAGGCCTCATGGATAATTGTGTACAGAGAGCACCCTGTTGTCTTAGGAGTGGATATTATGGTATTTTCTGCTGTTGAACAAGCTGAACAATCTGATCCATCTGGTTTTAAGTTTACAAAGTTATGATTCAAAATAATGTCTTGATCGTGTAGTGATGTAGATGGTAGACTTATGGATTTCAGATTATTGTTGTATTTATTAATTGCAGGACTTGAAATAACAGTTACATCAGTTTGGTCACTTGTGACATCAACTTGTTCTATCAGCACTGAGATAGAAGCATCCCTATCTCTCTCATCAGTAATAGAGACCTCACTAATCAGATGAGAAATGTCACTATCAGAGATTACTGGTGTACAATTAAAACCACACACGTTGTAACAAATAGGAGATGATGGTTCAGTTGATAATACATTGGTTATAGTTGTATTTAAAACTGGGGGAGAATCAATATTAACTTTTTCATCTCCTGGAGGAATAGAATTTCCTGTTTTCTTCTTCTTTTCTTTGCAAAGTGCAGTTATCTCCAATGTCTTTTGATCCATGCAACTTATGTCTTCATGCTTTTTTTTTTCAAGATCTTCCTTTATATGAACAAAGTCATTGGGAAGATTACTCTTCCAATACTCAGTGGAGAAATAGGTTTCAGCTATACCAATTGCAAAGTTTAGGTTGTCTCCTTTTTCATATGGACAAAATGTATCACTTTTACCAGACTTGGATACATCTTTCTTAAGTAGGTATGAAAACTCTTTAAGAGATGAATTTTTCTCAGAAGAGGAGATGGTTTTTTTCACATGTGAATAATCTTTGCTTGTATTGTTTTTACTTTCTGCTAAATCAATTCAAACAGAAAAAAAAATTGGTTACAAATATTATCTTATCTGCTAATAATTATTTTATCCACAGAAAAATGGAGAATGTAAAACCAATCACAGTTGTGGAAAAAAATAATTATGTGATTGTGTATTTTCTATAAATTATCCACGTGATATGAAGAAAATGGAAAATATATAGTGGGAGCCATTTCACTGAAGCTTTTCTTCAATGTTTTATTACATCACAGCAGTCATGATGTAATTTTTGTATAAAGAAAACCAATGAAGTATTATAATCTAGACATGTGGAATTACCTTCAGTTGTATTCCTATTCAGATTTGTACTACAAAGGAGCATGATAAAGACAGAAAATTAAAACACCATCTGCAACAAGAGGCATATTTATCAGAACTCTTGAATTATAAACCTAAAAGTCGCACTCCATGCATCATGAACTCAAAAAGATGCCTATATTTCTAATAAAATACAAATACTGTTTTCCCTTTATCCATAATATGAATTAAAATGTATTCTAGATTTTCAAGGCTATGAAACAAACCATTCTTTATAACCACTGTGAATTATATATTTTGATTAGTATGGATTTGAAAGTTGGTTGCTGACTATGATAAGAGCAGTATGGAAGTAAAATGTGTGAAAATAAGACATTAGCAAATGGTTCAACAGGGAGCAGAGAATAAGACAAGAATTTATGATGGCCCTTGGCTGTTTAAAGTATTGATGGATTAATATACAGTAAATATTTGGGATTACCGAAGCTGCTTTTTCTATTGAAAGTCTGACCTCAATACATGGGTAACCTAGTGTTTGTTGTGTAAATAGAGGAGTGTTGCCTGGAACTGCAAATGTATATGCAATGATGCCATATTGCTGGCTGACAATTGAAAGATCTGTAGTAAATATTAGCTAGAGAAGAGGAAAGAAGAGGAAATCTGAATCTGAAAATTAAGACAGACCAACATAGTTATATTTGATATGTAAAATGGAGTTAACAGTTACAAGTTATACATGAAAGAGGAAAATTAGAGCAATAGATGAATTTGTATGCTATGGGAGAATGTTTACTAAAGAAATAAATGGAAACATTTTAAGACCTGCAAATGCTGGTAAAAGGTAACAGATGGTATGTAGTCTGTTGTAAAAATAAAATACATAATAATGGCTGTTTATAAGAATATACTTCTATTATTTTATATGGAAGTGAGAGTTAGATATGTCACGAGGGATATAAAACAAGGTGAAGGCCATGGAAATAACATTCTTAAGAAACGGATATTAAGGAAAGAAGAGGTAAGGTCAAGAATGATTAATGAAATGGATTGAATAGAAAAATGAGGGACTTGTACATAAGAAGTGCAATGAGGTGGTTTGGTACATTGTAGAGAATGCATGAGGATCAAATTGCAAAACAAATATATGAAAGTAAGAAAGAGGAAAGAGAAGACTAGGATGGTAGTGGTTGCATGGAGTTAAGGAGACTCTCAAAAAGAGAGAGGTAAGAAGTTTATGGAGCATAAAGCAAAGCACGGATATGGTAAAAACAAAGATGGTTTGCAAGGATAGAGAAGTGCATAAACAAAGTTGTTGTGAATTAGATTTAGTGAGATTTCCATTCCTATTCTCTTATCTTGAACATAATTTATTTTTCTCACTACTCATCACTTTTCTGTGCCTTGCACCATGCTTATTTCAAAAGAAAACAGCATGATAAATGGGTAGACAACGTATAGTATATATGTTTGTACAACCTACTAGACTCCAACCAACAAGAACAGAACTGATCTGATCAAAAATTCAAAATGTTTCAAAATTTTTATCTTGAAAGCCTTTTAGCGGGAACTCACCAGATGTACTTTCACTTTTGGAAACCTCAACAGTTCTGCTAGCATCCTGATCTGATGATGGTAAGCCCATCAGGAGATATTTTTCAACTGGCATGGAGATGGGACGCAGTTGTAAACTTCTGCTTGTTTGCCTGAAAATGCCTTTCTTCTCTTTCAAGTCCAATGTCTCAGACACACTATCCTTAAGGTCAGTAGTCTCTTGAAAGCCCATTTTGCTTTTTTTCCTGCCCTTTGCTGGAGCGCTGGCTGTGCGTCGAAGAATTCGATCCCCTAGTGACCTTTTTCTAATATAATAAGTGCTGTTTTCCACTGAATTATGTTTGGGGTTCTTATTAAAAAGTCCTCGGAGTCCTATTAGTTGTTTGTTCTGAAAAAAAGAGAAAATGGGAGAGAAGAAAAGATACTATAGATTAGTGAAAATGTGGCCTGTTTTATATAAAGGCACTTCTCAATTGTTGTATTTGCACAGATCTGAGCAATGACTAATAAGAAAATTCCAAGCAAATCATGGAAAGCCATCAAATGAAGCAAGTCCACAGCTAGCTGATCAAAACAGGTGGAGTTCCATGAATTCATGCATGTATAAGAAAAAACAAATTAATTTCAAACAGCCTGCCCTGAGACAAAAGGGATTTTACAAGACACTTCCTAATTGCACAGGAGAAGCTTGCAAGGTACGTCTCATATAAGAAGCTAGACTGGCCCCAAAGCATGTATTTTTATCACATGGGAACTTCAAAGCAGCAGCACAAACTTTCAAATGCTTGATGCTTAAAGCACTTTAGCAATAAATCATGAGATTCAGAAAGACTCCAAAAAAAAAGGCATCCAGCCATTGCAGAAGTGCATGCTAAATAAAGTCTACCTTTGTGGCTCCTAGAAAATGCATAATAGTATAACTGGGATTGAGGATTAAAGGACTCCACTGAAAGGCAAAGAAAAACAAATGTTGAACTCAATTTCTTTGTCTAGATTATGAGAAAATGAATATGTTATAAGAAATTATTATTATAGAGGAATTATAGGGCTGCTTTTGACATTCCACTGCTTCCTTCAAGTGGACAAGTCCAAGGATCCTGAGCAGAATGTAACATCTCATGTGATACAGCCTTCCTGTTAAGATTTCTGCTTCCTGGGGGAAATTTCATTTAAAGCATATATGATAAATGTATTACTCTCTTTCTCTCACACATCTGTCAATTACTGCCAGAAAGTGGAAATAACAACTAATGAAGGACCATGTCAGACATTCCTTTGCCAATTGGCAACATCCCTAGCAATGCTCAGGATAGTTAATATTAATTGCTAATGGTTAGCAATTTAAAGGCTCACAAAGTCATTTGGCTAATCTTTACCCAGAGCATTCTAAAGAACAAAGAATGAGAGACTTCAGGAGAGAAGATTTCATAACATTTCTTCAGGCTTTGAAATACCTAACTATTTTGTATGTCTTTTAACAATGATCCAAGTCAAGAATCAGAGTTCTAGATTCATAGAGCAATAAGGGTGGTACACTAAGGAAAAGGAATAGAAGCTTCTCAAAACAAGAAATCAGAAACTATCACACCGATTTTTAAACTGACAATGGAGAATCAAGACAAAGGAGGGTAATTATTAACATCAGCACTGTCTTAATTCAGTAAACTACGCTGTTCAACAAAGCAAGGATTCCTATGATGTAAATTGGATAAATTAGTACATCATAGAAAATGTATTGTGCAAAATCTGGTTTCATTAAATTGGAGAGAGCTCCAATAATAAATAGGCTATTTTACACATTGTAATGCTGGATAGTGCTTTTGTTGGTTTGTGAAACTGACATTGGCTGAAAGGTGGTACAGTTATTGCCACAGTAAATTAGAGAATGTCTGGTTCTTCTTTCCTTTTTGAACCACTAAAATAAAGCTGCTTGGAACAAGTAAAACTACATATATAAGAGTCGAGATCATGAAGTTAAATGAAAGAAGTCAGTAATTCCTGAATCATAGGCTGAATTCAGATACAATGATAACCCTTATTTAGCCACACTTAGGATCAGCTGAATACATTTAATAAATAATAAACTAAAAGATTTAATTTTCTTGTGGTCGTGCCAAAGGAAAAGTGACATGCAATCCTGAAGTTCACTGTGATTTACTGTTACAGCCTGAATGAGCCTCTAGCCTGAGATTGCCTTAGGCTTGTATCTCAGAACAAATCAGAATTCAGAATTATAGCTGAGTGTAGTAGGGAAAGATAACCAATAGTACCCTCAACTGACCCATGTTTCAGATGGGAGTCTTGTTAGCTCACTCAGAAATGCCAAAGACTGAACAAGAAGACTATCTGCATTTAAAATATTAGCCTGACTGTTGAGCTACAGTCCCTAAGCAAGTAAATATCCTTTCTAAACAGAAATTAAGAAAAAGCAGTTTGCCAAAAATAACTTCTTTGCCATTTTAAAACTGAAACTAAGTTTTAAAATACTTCATGTTCTGAAACATAACAGAACAACAGAAGCCTTGCTTTAAAATAGATTCAAACTAAGCACAAAGCAATTGCCTTTAAAAGAAACAAACATAAATTCTAGTGAAGAAATACTTTTTACAGCAATGAGAAATGAGTGCTAAATAACTCCAGAAATTTCCCAAAGCTGCCCTAATTTGGGACATTGTTCCAAAAATGGGCGGGGGGATCAGTTTAACTTTTTAATTAAGAGATGGGTAAAATAGGTAAGATTAGGTAGAAGGAAATGTTCCTATAAGTATTTAGGCACTGTAATTTGCTTAGCACTAAAATAATAAATTATTTCATATCTAAGATAACCTATCATACAATAGAATTAATGTCACTTACTTTGACACTATTCTTATAAGCACAAATCACAATCTGTGGTTTTGAAATTCTGAGTCTGATGCCCTCCAGAAATACTGGAAGTGCCAGTATGTCTGGAGGTATGGCACTGGTGAATGCTGTTGTATTTTAAGTATAAAAAATTCAGTCAAGTTTGATCATACTTCAGACACTTGTACTTTGAAACCAGAAAGCTGCAGCTAAATCTGTGGTTAAGCAACAGCTGCTCTTTCATTATCAAATGCTAATGCCAATCTAACTTCTCAGTGAATGAAATGGAATTCTCATCTCTTACCTTTCCATAAATTTCATTGATGGTTATATGAATAAAAATTGAAGCTTCAGTCAGTCCTTCTAAGTAAATGTGACGATAACCTAGTGAAAGTAAACATCATCAACATCACTAAACATTTTCATAATTAAGGTGTTATCCTGCAAATGCTATACATAGAATGAGTTCATATGTCATGTTTAAAATATTAAGATGCTATCCCACAATGCCATATACGGAATGGATTCACATAAAATGCAAGACTAGATTCAAAGAAGGTTGGGTATTTTGTGGTTTAGTTGGTGCAATGGGAGTTCAGCCACAGTTTTGGCATGTCGTATGAACCTAATGCAGGATATGAAGTCACAATATAGTTTAGTTGTTTTTAGCATCCCATGTTATATGAACAGAGCAAGTATGTTTTGGATTTACTGTAGCATAATGTGGAAATCCAGCTGTGTCAAACTAATAAAGGACACAGAAGGATATTAGGTGATGAAAGAAAATGAAGCAATAACTCATCTCTCACACGTGAGGAGTGTGAAAACTTCTCGTTTTTTTTAGGCCAAACTATTCAATTGGAAACCTAAGTTTAGTTAAAGTTGCTTAACAATCAGGAGTTCATATCACTATTTGATTCTCACTTGCTTAATCTAGGTTAAAGAGCATTTGCTCTCCAAATATGGATACAGCACAGAACAACTTGTTCTATAGAGGAAGTAAATATTTTCATTCTCAATCTGCTGCAGAGAATGGAAGGGTAACTGTTTGAAAGCATGCAGTTTGATGCAGCAAACTGGTATGTGGTTCTGCTATTTTCTTGATGTTACAATACAACAACCTCCAGGAACACCAGGTAACATATCTAATAGTACAAGGCAAGGGACTAAGTGCAAAAACAAGTGTTTAAGCTTACATATTTGTTTTATTTATTTGTTAGATTTATACCTCATCTTTTATAAAGAAGCACAAGACAGCATTCATGGAGCTCTTTCTGATTTTTCCCCCACAAAAACCCTGTGAGGTAGACTCATGAGAGTGACTGCCCAAAGTCATCTAGTGAACTTTCTATGAGGCTGGACTAGAATCTGGATCTCTCTGCTCAGTACTCTAATCACTACACTGCAATAGCCTGAACTAGACTGTTCAACTGAAAAGAGGAATTTAAGATTTAAAAATCAGAAAACAAAAAAGATGATTTTAATAATGAAGACATATATTGTGCAACAATCATCCAAAGAGTGGACTTGACTAACAAATATTAGCAACAAATTTGCAATCCAACTATAAGTGGCTGTAAGAGATTGTACCACATTAGTGACAACTATCTCCACTCCTATCAACTCAAAGAGTCAGTCCTTTTTAAATTTAGGTTTTCACCTCCGCAAGGATAATGATTTCCCTTTGTTTGCTCTATATATCTTTCTTCCTCTCAAGTTCTTAAAATTTATGAGGAACATGATACAGTATCTTCGATACCACAGAGTGGAGAGAGAGAGAAAGTGCGCAATAATGGTTCATTCCACCTGCTAGTGAAGCAGCTAAAGAAAAGAGAAAAGCTAATGTACTTACCAGGCATCAAGCTGCTAAAAGCCACAGTTCTTTGTCCCACAAAATCTCGGCCAATGGGGTCATGATCCCAAACTAGAAATCGTACCAATGCTATTTCAGGCATGTGGATAGTGAAAGTCAGGGTTTCTTCCCAAACAGGGTTGAATCCTATGAAGAACAAAATATATAACAAATGTTAGGGTAGCATTAATAAGAGAGAACTGCATATTTGATTAATATGCCAAATTTAAGAATAATTTTATTTAATAAAGGACTCTGTACAGTATAAATGGCATACCATAAATATATTCCTGCTTTGGATTACTTTAAATTAGTTTCTGTTACTTGCAAATGAAAACCAGGTTTATATGTACAGTGGAACCTTGGATTGTGAGCATAATTTGTTCCAGAAGAATACTCCTAATCCAAAACGCTTTTATCCCAAAACAAATTTTCCCATAGGAAACAATGTAAAGTCGGATGATCTGTTCCACTCATCCAAAAATATTCATTAAAAAATCATTTTCAATGGTATTTTATGTGGAAATGATTGTCCCTAATATATGAAAGAAGTAATAATGAATACACAATATAAAGTAAAAATAAAATGAACCAGCACTTTAACTTTTGCTAGAAGATTTTGAGGCAGAGGTCCCCAAGGGTCTGATCAAGCCAGGCAGAGAATAACGACTGTGGTTCAATTTAGGTGATGGTTCTTGATGGTCCCTTGGTTTATGTAAGAGGATTTCCACTTAACCTTGAAGTTCTGTCCTCCTTTGTTTCTGTACAGTTCTTAGGAAGTTCATCTGCCTTTCCTGGGAGGGGTGGCTACTTTGAGTGTTAATCTTATCACTATGGATCTGCTCTGAGGCAGATTCTGGCAATCAGCCTGCTGCTCAGTCAGCTGCTGTCTGGGCAGCTCCTGTTGGATCGGGAGGATCCGCTACCACCACTCAAGGGCAATACTACCTTTTTCCTTTTCCTTCAGTAATGTCTTTCCCAGGGGTCTTTCCTGGGTGGTTTGGAAATGTTTCTTATCATTATAACCTGCCTACGTGCTATGAGAGGGGGAGAGGAGATGTGCAAGAGGGGGACGGGCTGGATGGTGCCATGCGAGGAGGGCTGTGTGTGAGAGAGAGAGAGAGAGAAACAGGGAAGATGGAGGGTCAAGCTTCCTACACTTTGAAAAGAGTCATGGCTGTGTGAGGGAGACAAGAGGGAGGAAAGGAGGAGAAGGATTATTGCTTTGAAGGAGAATCTAGAATTTAAATCTTGGAAGTTCTTTCTCTTGAACGAATTTCACTAACACGACTGGTTTCACTTAATTTATACTTTTTACAAAGTAAGAGAGAAGAACCACTAGCTCAGTCGAGATTTCCCACGTAAGCTCATCTTGCAAGTTTTCACTTGTTAAATTAAATTTTATTAAAAAATGTTGCTTGTCTTGCGGAAACACTCATGAACCAAATTACTCACAATCCAAGATTCCACTGTAATTGTATGTCACAGTTTTATTTTAACATTAAAAAATTCTAAACATGATCCTTAGCTCTGTATACAACCAAATAAATTTGATTTGATTCTGAGTCCAGGAAGGAATGGCAAGTCAGATGTATTACCTGAGCACATCCATTAACCCCACAGGCTGAATTTTGACTGCTCCATCCATTTGTCTAATAGCACCCAATATTTCACATTATGGCCAGGTCTAAGCCATAGCCTGATCCATCACGATCAAGGTTTACAGAACCTATGACTTCCCAGTCAGGATCTCTGGAGTGGAAGTCGCAAAATAGATGGCAACAGAAGAGTGAGTTAGGCTGGGAAACAAGGCCATTCCACATCCCAACTGAAAAACCACTTTTGTCCACTAATTTTTCTCTGTGAACTGTGTCCTGCTTTGAAAACTTACATGTAAATTCTCCTTCTTTTCTCCCTTTCCTGTTCTACCTTCTGTTTTAAAACAAGAGTGAACAACCTATGGCCTTCATGCAACCCTTAGCCCCCATTAACAGAAGTCAATGTGCTAAGTGATCATGACATTAATATTGACAAGAAAATAATTGAATTTCTGTAGTAGTTTTTGGTGGAAAAAAAACTGAAAAATAAGAAGAGAGAAGAAAAATAAAATAATAAAATAAAACAAGAAGGAAGAAAAATACAAGATAAAATACTGAATATTCCCAAACTCACAAATACCCTAGAATGAGTCACAAATGACTCATTTGTGACTCAAATAGGCTTCCAATAACCTACTGACCCTCCAGAAGATAAATTTCATAGTTTGCTTTGAAGACAACAGTCTTCAAAACTATCGCATAGTTTGTTTTGAAGATAATTATTTGAAGATAAAATAGTTTGAACATGTTGCCAATGCATTTTAAAATGTCATGGATTTAAACACTTTAAATAAACAAATACTATATTATGAGTTTGTCACTATAATGAGCTGGGTAGCAAATAAATTTAATAAATAAATATATTTCTTCCTTGTCCTGTTTGTTGCATGTTGCCCAAATGAATAAAAAAGACAAAGTAAGACATGGAAGTATAGAATTCCAAAATGTCTTATTCAGGAAGCAGAATATCAAAGTCAAGAGTAAAAACAGTGTCACCTACCAGAAAATATTGTCAAAGCTGAATAAAGCAGAAAGGCAAGCAATAATTTTTTTTAACTTGACATTGGTGATGGTAGAAAATCAATAGCCATCTGACAAATAATATTTTTTCTTAATCTTTCCAGGCTGTTGGTCATACTTCTGAATACCTTAATACCTAATCAAAATGCTTTATGACTTCATTTTATAACTCTTATAACAGAAAATAACAAAAGTTGTGCTCATAATTCTTAAGGACTAAATGCTTGCTTTAATACCTGCTTTGGCTCTGCTTTAGGCACAAAGCCAGTTGGGTAACTCTAAGCCAGTCACTCTTTCAGCCCTAAGAAGAAGGCAATGGCAAACCACTTCTAACACTTTTGCCAAGCAAACTGGAAAGGATAAGGGATTTATCCAGGCAATTGCCATGACTTAAAGGTACACCAAAAAAGGCAGAAAGCAATAGAAGCCTTTTCCCCTAAACTTAAAACTTTCAAATACCATTGGTTATTTCATTTCTACCAGTAATATATTAGATCCACTAACATTAATATTTAGCAAATTCATGCATTTGAAGACAACTTTTAATCTGGGAAGCTCAAAGCTAGAGACTCCCTCTATTACTGGTTGATTAGCATCTCTGAAATCTTGAGTAGGAACCTACAGCTTTATCTGATGACCACAGAGCCTACCTGTTGTAGCTGACTGCATAAATATATAATTCAGGACATAGATGAAATCATTTTGTATTGAGTGTTCTGCTCCCAAATATTTTTCTATATTTCAAGCTTCACATTACTTGGCAAAGAGATATTAACCATCTCATATAGGCTACTTTCATTTTGAGTTTTTATTACACCACCACCCTACTCTGAAGATTCCAAAAACATATTTGCAGACCACAGAATCAAAATTGTAAATGATTTTCTGTATCGTTAGCCACATAGTAACATACTCTTGCTGAAGGTCAGAGGGTTTATATCTCACCATTATCATCTATAACTCTGGTCTGGTCTTTGCAACAATCAACTGGTAATCCAATAATTTCAACTTCAACAAATGGATCGATTATCTGCTTGAGACATTTTAAGAAATACAAAATCTGCTTGAGACAGGGTGATAAATATTGCAAGTAAATAACACATCTTTCTTATATTGCATATACATGTTTTATAGATGGAGTAAATTATTGCATTAGATTAAAGTGATATTATGATTATATCAGTTTAGGCATTCAAAGTAAATGCTGAGATCTAAATTTAGTTAGAAGATGAAATGAGGACCATCTGCTGGAATTTTGTCAACTAAATATTTTATTTATTTATTAATCATATTTCTATGCTGCCAATTTCTGAAGAGACTTGGCAGCTTACATAGGTTAGTGATTATACATTTTCTTTATTTTACCCCACTCCCCTTGGCTGGCTGGCAATGTTTATATCCTATTATAGTTCATATACTTCAAAACATACTTCATGTTTTGAAGTATTCATGGATTTTATTCACCCAGATATAAGTTCATTATATTGAGAGGGTTGCAATCATAGTTCTGCAGATGAGTATGTGGTTTACTCTAAGTGTGGGAAACCTCCACTCGTTAAATGTTGCTGGAGTAAAAAATCAACTATGATGGGAATTGTAATTGCAGTCTCTTGCCCTTGCTTTACATTTCTGATATGATCAGTTAAAAAAAGTATTACTTTGAGAACCTGCAAAGCAACTGCCAAGCTCAAATAGTAAATATTTAATTCAGTGTAAGGGATTTTTTTTTGCAGATGCAGAGAGAGAAAGAGAGAGAGAGCGCATTATTAGGTGATTATCATAGCATACTAAATGGTAAGAAAGATTTATTCATAAAATCTGTGATTCTACAAATATGGAACAATATTGACAGTGCAATATTTGTAATACTTTCAATATTTGTATTGCACTGTCAATTGTACCAACAAATTTACGAAAGCTTTTTATTTCAGTCCAACTGTTTCCAACAATAGCATGTCTTCTGGATCATAATCTAAGCTTTATCTTTTTAAAAAAAACTTTCCCAGATATCTTTTATCTGAGTAACTTTTTTATGATTGTCTGACAGTGTTTTTTTATTGTCACAATATTTTTAAAATGTTTACCTAAATCCTATATGTATTTCACACATATTTCTGAATAAAGATTACTGTTAAGAGAGTACATCTTATTAAGATTATCATTTCTTTAATTTATTATTATTTAAACCAGCAAGAATGAAAAGAAATATAGGTACCGACCCAAAAGAAATTAAAAACCAAAGTAATACTGAAGTTTCAATAATTTTTAATAGACTGTTATATCTTGTATTTAAACTAAATCATTTCTCTTTGCATTCAGAAAATTATTCAACCATAAAAATCAAAAATGAAATGTTGCAAATTCCCAAGCCAT
>JANHZU010003161.1:453286-467701 GCA_032468055.1 Acrochordus granulatus | reverse complement strand
GGGAGACACTCTTTGTCTGGCTCCTCTGATGAGACCTGTCCAGCATGGTTTAACCTCTGACAGAGCTCTCATCATCTTCAGAGCACACGAGCAAGGTGGTGTCTCACTGAGGGGCTCACTTAATGACTGGTCACTTAATAACCATTCAAAATTACAGTTATGATCCATCCTTGAAGTTACGACTGATGCACTCCTCATGTCATGTGATCACATTTCAAGTGTTTGGCAATCAGCTTGCATTTACAATTGGTTGTAGTGTCCCATGGTCACGTGACTGCAATTTGTGGCTTTTTTGCCATTTTCCTGCAGAAAATGGCAACAAAAGGCCATTGGATATGCTGTATTCACTTAACAAACAGGTGATTTGTTTAATGATTGTGGTACCTCACTTTATGACCATTGTAAAGGTGATCATAAAACCAAGTCAGGTCATGTGGTAATCCATTTAATGATCACAATGAGTTAAGATCAAAATTCCATACCCAGTTGTGGTAGTTGAGAACTACCAGTATCTGCATGTGGCCTACAGCTCTGCTCAACATGACCACTGTTGCACTTCCAGCACCAGGCTCAATACAAACTCTCTAGAAATCAAGAAACATCCCTTCCTTTCACAAAATCCTAAAGCTTCACAGTTATCAGTCTGTTTCTTAAATTAACAAGTTTATTTTTTTAGTTATTGTGTCAGGTTTGATTTGATAAGTATATTCTCATTAATCCAGGACAAATCATGTAGCAAAACTGCAAAAAGGCAACTGGACTTTTATTACTAGATGTTCTAGGGAAATGTTTCGAATCCTATCCAGCAGTCCCAGTTCCATATGATTATCATTTTTTTCTTTTCATAAGGGATTGAGAAAGAGTCCTGGATGTGAATCAAACATTGCTCTATAACATATAATAATAGAAGTCCAGTTGCCTTTTTAAGAAAGTTTGCAAAAAAAATTTGCAGTTTTGCTACAGGTTTGATTTTAAGAATAGTTACCTGAAACTCATAACTTTCCACTTACCTGGAAGAACTGGATTTTTATTTTTGATAAGACAATATTTAAATCCCTCTTCCCCAGCTCTCCAAAAGTAGTACAAAGAGAAAATTGTTTTAGAAATTGATCTCTAATAGAGCAACGGAACTATTGAACTTTCAAGCGTTTTTGAAGTCTTTAAATATTTTACAAATCTGCAAGTAAGGAGGGGAATTGATTTATTGTTAGGTAAATATTGTAGAAATTAGTAAATGAGGCACGTTTCAAATGTGAGTTTTTGGCTGGTAGCAAAAGATACACAGAAGTCAGTTTACAGAAAGTATATGTGCACATGTTTTTGTGTGTAGTTTTGTCAATAACAAGTTTGTCTTTTCTAAATAACTCTCTTCCAATTCACTAATTTAACACTGATTTAAATATTTGATATTTGTTGTTTTTGTTTCTCACAAGATACATGTGCAAGAAAAAAAGCAAAAACATAATTTTATGGGTAAAGCAGGATTCTATAGCTTAAGCACTACATATACAGATTTTTTGGGTGCAATGTAATGTGTGAAACAAAATTACAGAAAGACATTAACTACTTGCAAACAGATGTTCAGGATTTTGGCTGGCGGGGTCTAGGAGAAGAGCCTTCTCTGCTGTGGCTCCTGCCCCATGGAACATCTGGCCCCTCGAGCTGAGGGCTGCCCCCTCCCTGATGGCCTTCTGGAAGGGCCTTAAGACCTGGCTCTGCAAGACGGAATGGGGCTCCAAGGGGGGTTCATTATCATCATGGAGGTGGCTGATGAATTCCTAGCCATCCTCACCACCCTTTTTATATATAAAATCTTTTTAGCCCACCTCACTAGTCTGCTGGGTTTTTTATTTTATTTTAATGGGTTTATTTTATTTTTGAATGTTTTTAATATATTGTTTTTAGTATCGTTAGCCATCGAGAGTCTCTGGATTTCAGCGGCATACAAATTAAATAAATAATAATACTTCATGAAAAATAAAGATTGACACAGTTTGCTGATTCTGTTTTCCATCAGAGAGTTTTCCCAAGTTTGGTTACCCTAAATAAGGAATGCTATTTTTTGCCCAGAATTCCAAAAGGACATTGTGCATTTCTGAGAATTCTGGGAGCCAAAGCCTAGATATCTGCAAGGTTGGTTAAAAGACTGTTAATATTCAGCTAAACTAAGAGCCAAACAAGGCAGCTACAGGAAGCCTAGTAAAATGGACAAATATTTGCAAGATTTTTTCAGCATGTATGTGTACAACAATCACTATCAATCATGATTTTATGCTGTATAAGATATATTCAGGTTCAAATAATCACCAACACATTCTGTGCATCGCAAACTCTGGATTAAATGATCCTAAAAAGATTTTCTGTTTTGAATCAACACTGTGATAAGCAATTAGGTTGGAGATTTGATGCACTGACAATTTGACTTTAACTAAATAAAGGTATTGATTTGTAGATGAGAGGACTTAATGAAGTATTAAGAATGAAGTATTCACAGCTAACTCCAAATATATATGGAAATCTTCAATGTACTTGGGTCTTCTATTTACATACAAGAAAATAAAGACCTGTTGTATGATTCTTCGAAGAGCAGAAATAGAATAGAAATAGGAAACTAGTAGGATTTGTTGTTGTTGTTTTCTTTACTAAACTTTAGGAAAATGTTTTATCATACAACTTCTTGAACAGGAGATACCCCTTCAATGGAGATATTTAGCAGAATATGTATACCCATTTCCCACACTTAGTAGAGAAAGAATGTTGAACTCAATAATGGATGTAAAAAGTATGCGTCAGGCCGTACATAGCCCTTCACTATCATTCTTGTGGCCCCCTCAGAACTCTCTCAATAGGGAATAGGTTCAAAACTGTCAATCCTTTCTTTCTTTTGCATCTTTAGGGCTGGATATTTAAGAGTCTCCTAAATGAATATCCAGAAACTTGCAAATGCTAAAGGCAATCATTTTGCTCCTTAAAAATCTTGTCAAAATAGACCATGGCACTGCCTACTTTTGGAATGTGATTCTTGATACTTTTGGAATGTGATTCTTGACACTTCTCAGCTTGGTCTTCAGGTTAACAGAAGATCCCCATGATCCCTGCCATTTTAACATTCAGTCATTTTATTATTATAGTTACACACATAGACACACAGACCCCTACACACTCAACATGATTATGGAGGAGAAACCTCATCTGTAGATAGCATCCGAAAAGAAAAAAAAGACTAGGGCATAAGACTGAATTAACAGTTTTCCAGTAAGACACCTTTTGTCATTATTACCTTGATTAGGATTTTTCCTTTCAGACTCTGAGGACTTGGAAGCTGCTTAGGGTCACCGGTGTTCACAGAGGTCAAATCTAGCTTGTCACAGAAAATCTCCTTGAGGTACTGAGCAATTTTCTTTTGCTGTTGAATACTACAGTGATTTTCAATAGACAATATAATTGGAAACCTAAAAATGAGACAGGAAAAATCACAAATTTGTTTTGAAAATATCAAAACATTCAGTGCAATACTGTTTTTCAACCTTCATGACTAGGTTCATCTCCTGGGAGTTCCAAAGAAAATAATAAATCTAACAGTTGTTCATTGAAGACTGAAAGTTAGTAATGGATAAGAAGAAAAAGGCAGAATTACTCAATTCCTCTTCTGACTCATTATTCTTCAATAAAAAGGTCTATGTTGCAATAGATAATTACAAAGAGTAGGATGAAGAAGGGTTACTAACTGAAAATGATTGACATACGGTCAAATAATGCATATTTATAATTAATTTAAACTTCAGGAGCAGATGAACTGCATCATAAGAAACTGAAAAATCTTTAATAATGGACTGGCAAAACATTTATATATTATTCCTATGAAATCCTGGAGAACTGATAAAGCCAGATGATTAGAGGAAGGCAAATCGTCCCCATCTTTAAAAAAGAAGTGGAAGATCAAGGAACTATAGATTTGTCAAATGTTTAAAAGAATGTCCCACAAAAGGTCAAGATTTCTTCTTTTCACCTTCCATAGTGCAAAACAAGGAATAATAGATTTCACTAAAGCAGATTCCAATTTGATAGAAACTGTAAGAACGCAGTCTATTACCGTGACAGGTAGTTGCTTCCCCTTGACTGAATACACTCAGTAATGGCTAGATTATCATGCTGTCTGAGATACCTCAATTTGGATAGTTGCACTGAGATGAGTTTTGCTTTCAGCCATTTTATCTTTGTACAAAAGTCATGTTTAATAATCATGAATAATACAGTAAGAAAGGAAATTGAACATAGCACCATATTCTTCCCCATCTACCTTCATTTCTATTATTGTTGAACTGACACTGAAGGTAGTAAGGTGAAAAAAATGCCTAAAGTAGCAGAACTTAGTAATTACCAGCAGGAAGTTGGTAATGTTTGAACTTGAAATATAAGCAGGATCATGCCTGGCTACTATCTGAAAGAGAGGCCATCAAGGTATGTCAGAGCTATAGACAATATTAGGAAGTAGACAATATTAGACTATAGACAATATTAGGAAGTAGAAAACTATCTTGGAAAAAAGCATAGCAAGGCACTTCTATACTGCTATCAAGAAAATGACATGGCTATGTTCGTGCAGTCAATAGAAGTGAAGGTAAACTTGATGATTTTTTACTTTTATCTTAGCAGACATCTGTGGTAAAGAATGGTTACAAGATTCTGGAGGAAATCCCTCACCCACCCCAAATAATTCACACAGCTTGCCCTGCTATCTAGAATTCTGGGAACTGCAATTAAAACATTAAGTTTGAGAAATGCTACCCTACAGATGCAATCTTCAAGACATTTATTGTTGTAGAATAAGTCCCTTTGAATGTCTTTGCTGCAAAAACACACACACAAAGGGTTGTTTTGCATCTGGATATTTAATCTAAATATTTTATCTGGATATTTCTGTTATTAAAAAGAAAAGAAATATGACTGTGAAATAAAAGTTGCTCTGGTTTTGAAAAAACCTGTTAGCAATTAATAATGTACATATTTTAAAATATTTACAGTTTTTTAAAATATTTACAAATGCAACAATGAAAAGAGATTTGCATAATTCTCTTTTAATTGATTACAGTTTTGCATAAAATTAATAAACCAGAAACTACTGTTTACTCACAGAATGTAGTGTACTTACTCATTCTTAGTAAAGGCATTTTTATTTATTACATCTACTACATCTTTAAAATGTATTTTGGAAGTAAGGGTATAACCATGATGCACAACTGGTTCTCCATCTGGACCATCCCAGCAATCAACTATCAAAACAAGAACATTATAAAATAAATGTATAATATATAAATATTTTGCTAATTTTCCCTCTTCTTAGTAAGCAGGCAGAGACAAGATCAATGTCCCAAGCACATATTTGGCATTTGAAAATGATATTCAGCAAGTGGACTTTTTCTTATTACACGCATCAAGTCTCATCTTTCATAATCTATAAAGCTCATGCTAGCAGATGATTAAAGATGACAAGCTATTATTATCACACAATAATAGTAACAATTATGTTAGAAAGAAAACTGTATAAGAAATAAAAGTAAGAATATTAACCTCTTTTTATTTTGAGTTATATGAATTAAACTACTATTATATGTGATGTATATTTCATCATTTGCAAAGCATCTGAAAGATATTTTGGTCAATAGATGCTGAATCACTGTGCCTCTCTGGAACAGATGAACCAAGCAATCCTCAAACATACATAAATACTCTAAAGCAGTATTTTTAAGGCAAAAAAAAGGTCTGTTCATTTGAGGACAATAATGTTCACATTTTGGACAGAGAAGATAGGTGGTTTGAGAGAGGAGTGAAGGAATCCATCTATACCAAAGTGAAAAATCCTTCCCTCAACAGAGGTGGAGGCCTCAGACACAACTTGTCCCCCATTTTTCATGCTGCTCTTTCATTAGTCTCCAAGAAGAATAAAACCATTCACTTCACCAAGGAGATCACACTTAATGACCCACTTGGGGATCAGTAAGGGATTTAGGACTTGAACATCTACATCCCAAAGACTCTCTATCTGTTCACATCTCCTATTGCCCATCTAACGAGCCTAATCTGGTTAAGTAAGATATATATGGAGTCCCCTAAACAAACTTTTCTCAGAAGAAGCTACTTGGATAGGCAGTGAAAAAAAGAAGTCCAGTTGCCATGACTCAACCTCCAGACAATTCTATCTTCACCAACATATCATCTGTCAATAAAGGTGGACTTAATAACCAACTCCTTCCGAAACACATTAAAATAAGACCTTCCTTCAGGCCTAAACTGGCTCTCAGAACTCAGTTATCCCTCCATAGTAGACATAATTACTCATAGTAGACTGTAGTACAATAGATGATGTGCATGACTAGAGGCAAAATTAGTTTTAGTAGTGATATTTCCAAATACGTATTATGTAAGTAAATTCAGTTCTATGACATTTTTTTCACATCCAGTTTTCAGAAATGTAATCAGGTGTTTCCAAATAATTATAGCACCATACTAGACAAAGTCACTGTTCTACTCTTGCCTTTTGGAGGTTGGATTGGAGGGGGAGAATGCAAGTTCATCTACCAGTATGACTTTAATGTAGTAAATTTGTATAAACACAGTATTCTGTTTCAGCAGCTTCAGTATAAACTGTTTTGAATCAGACAATAATGTTTTTGCTTTCAGAATCACTTTATACTCTGATGAAATAAAAATCTCTTTCAATATTTACACAGAAGTATAAATTACTAGTATTTGCCACACTCTCTGTTAAATGTTGAGAGCAAATATAGGACAGAGTAAGTGAACATGTGTGCACACATATGGAATCCTTTCTGGAAGTATTTAACTCTTACATATTCCGTATTATAGTGGAAACTCCATAGTAATAGATTACCAAATTAAATAAAAAATTCACCTTCAAGACATCGGCAGCCATCTTGTAAGACTCGGGCATACATCTCGATTTTAGACTGAGAGAGAAGCTGGTCTCCCGTTAGATATGTGTTGTGGGAAGAAGCAATAAAATAGTTGCAAAGAGGTTGATCCATATCCTGATGTACCCCGCTGTGTAATGGATTGAACACATCACAGGCCGGACTGCACATAAAATTTGTAAAGCCTTTAAAATGAAAGAAAATAGCAAAAGATGGTCAAGCTGTGTAGTAAGCCCACAAATTCAGGCCATTCATTAAGAAGTAATAATATAAAACAGAAGCTATTCACACATCATTAATCAGATATTTTTTTCAAATGTCATTCTAGCATTCCTAAAATGATTGCTATTGGACCAACAAATCATTTGCTTTAATGCTTCATTCATCTTTATGAATAATCATAAGTCACTAATCATTTCCATTCCATCACAAAGCAGAAATTGAGATTTTACAAACACATACAAATTCATCCAAAATTGAACTAAATTTGAGCAACTGAACTGAGATCAAAGTGCATTCACTGCCGAAATACTTTCCTTGCCTATGGCCTATTCAGACCTGAGTCTTTCAAGGCAAAAGCTATAGCTACTTTAGAACTAACATTTACTTGACAGCATTTCAGATTCAGAAAACACACAGAATTGTTCCAAGTGTCATACATTCTGACCATTCATTTGATATGCATATTGGTTGTTCCATTCTAAAAGCAAGCCAAAATGCTTCAATGCTTCCACAGTGGGCATGTGCTCTGTCGTTGTTGGTAGTTCTTTAAAGGAGATATGGCTTTTCCTGGGTCCCATGCAAGCTCAGAAACATAATACATTTGAATTAAATATCCATTGAGATGGTGACAGGACGACATGACACAGCTGTGCCATCACCAACGTGGTAACGTCTCCTGTAATCAAATCATCTTTTCCAAAGCTCATGTGGCCTCCTTGCAACCTCAAGAAAAGGCAAATTTTCTTTCAGGAGCAGCTGATAGATATAGAAGAAAGCCCACTTCAGATCTGAATACTGCTCAGTTCTGTTCTATTCCCATTCATTTCAACACAGTGTGACACTCTTCACATGATGGAATTTCCCCTTCAATTCCAAGGATTAGTGAAGCTCTTGAAAAAAAATACATTTTAATTCAACATTTCAAACCAAGAGAGATACATTTCTTTCTCCAAATTTCCTTGTCCCTTAATACTGGAATATAACCTGGGTCATCATGAACACATTAATGTTATATAGATGGCATACAAAACGGATTTAAAACAAGAAGAAGAACAAAAAACTGAACAAGTTAAAAAAAGTTTCCTCTTTAAAATCAAGGAGGGTATATTTTTTATTTTGTTTTAATGGGTTTATTTTATTTTTAAGGGTTTTAATGTATGGTTTTTAATGTTTTTTATTTTGTTTTAATGGGTTTATTTTATTTTTAAGGGTTTTTAATGCATGGTTTTTAATGTTGTTAGCCGCCGAGAGTCTCCGGATTTCGGCGGCATACAAATTCAATAAATAAATCAAGTGGAATCTTAACTTTTGGTCTTTTTAATGGAAAGTCAGAATACAAGAAGAGAAATACAAGAAGTGCAATAAAAGAAAAACTCAGTAAGGCTATGGATAGACTGCTTTTTCCAGCCTACCAGAAAGGATATCTGTGAGGGGGGAAAAAAACCCTGCAGATTAAGGCAAGATGGCCCATGCTGTCTAATCCCATTCATATATCCATCCGTCCATATTTATTTCTTTCATTCATTCCACAGAAACAAGTCATCAACCTTACTGTGGTAACTGACTCAACTGTTCTCTTTAAAATTAATGTTCATCTTTTATCTAGGAGTTTAAAAACTTGTTTCACTGATTCCTAATGCTTCTTTAAACAATCTTGAGTTGTACTTCTTGCACCTTTATAACAAGAAAAATAAAATAAAATGCAGTAATGAGATTTAAAAGGACTGATACTATCCAAGCAGTCGATTCACACTCTTTCACCTATAATACTCCAAGCTTTTGAATTAGGAAGTTAAAAGTGTGTGTGCAGTACCTACTTAGCCAAGCAACTTTCCAGTCAACAGGGGCATCCATAAAAATGCACTTTTGTTTGTGCTTTGCCTTTAAAATAATTGGATGAATAGAAAATTAAATAATTATAAATATCATGTTCAAAAGGAAATATCCTCCAGGGCCAGCTGCACGGAGCAGAAGAAATGGGATGGAATGTGTATCATCATGTAACCTACATTCTTATGTCAGATGCAGTGATGCATGTGGGAAAGGACAGAGTTTGTCTCATTTCATCAGTTTTTAATCTTTGTGATTTGCCAGCGGCACTACTGGTCAGCTCTAAGACATGTTGGTGCTAATGGCATTCGTCGATTGCCCAAACACATACAATACAACCTGAGGTTGTTTTTTGGGATTACAGTATAACTAATAATTTATGTAAATCCCAAAATATGTTGCCTAATGATAGGACTGGCAATGTGATTTCTTCATATAATACTGAAAGAAAGCTGTCCTGATTCTGCAAGAAATAATTATCTTGGA
This sequence comes from Acrochordus granulatus, assembly GCA_032468055.1. Taxonomy (NCBI): domain Eukaryota; kingdom Metazoa; phylum Chordata; class Lepidosauria; order Squamata; family Acrochordidae; genus Acrochordus; species Acrochordus granulatus. The sequence continues at coordinate 458,231 of JANHZU010003161.1, read as the reverse complement.
CCATCCTTTTCAAGAAAATACTTCCTGAGAATGGTTTGAGTATACTTGTCTAAAGGTTGAACTGACTTCTCTCACCCAAATTCACTACTCAACAAGTTCACATTCAAGACTATCTCCTAGTCCTAGTCTAGGTTTATTTTTTCTGTTTTAGGATCAATGCTACACAGTTCCAAATCTGGAAGAAATTATTTCTGATCAGTGTAAAATAACCTTTCCAGCATTTGGATATTGTAACTGAGAGCCAATTTGGTAGAGTGGCTAAAGTAACAGACTAGCAACCGGGCAGTTGTAAATTCTAGTCTCGCCTTAGCCATGAAAGCCTGCTGGGTAACCTGGACCAGTCACTCTCTCTCAGCCCAACTCACCTCACAGGATTGCTATTGTGGGGAAAACAGGAGGAGGAAGGTGTGTTACATATGTTCACTGCCTTGAGTTGTTTATAAAAATAATAGAGGGGGGATATAAATAAATAAAATAAGAATTCCCGTTTAAGAGAGAGGAATGGAAGTTGACAGAAAGTGACTTTTGTAGGCTATGGACACTGAAAGCCTTAACTTGAATTGATAATATGTAAATTGAAGCCTCTTTTCTCCATCTGGCAGACACTGGCACTGTTCAGTGTTTTTATGTTAGCCTTGAAATGGAGAAAAATAATTATTATCCTTTTTATTCCTCTTAAATAGGATTTCAAAAAGTTGCCACTTATGTTCTTTTCTTTCCTTTCTAATTCAATCCAAAATATTTTAAAGAATAAAGCTAAAAATGAATTTCAGCAAAAAAACAAACTTTTTCTAATAACAGCATAATCTTCTGCGTTATTAATATTCTCATTTATGTTTTCCACCATTCATTAAAGTGCTAATTAACTGACCTCTCATTTACATACTGACATACTGTAGCTGACATTCATTTACTAAGTAATCTTTCCCAAGACAAGATATTCCTTTTGTATAGGTTGTAACTACAATCTCTGCAATCACCAGCTGGCATGGAGAAGCTTGCTCAGCATGATGGTAGCTGAAATCCAGCTGATCCAGAGGATTGCAGAAGGCTGTATTAAGGCAGAAGGCCTCAGTGACGAAAGCATGCTAAAATATTTGCTCCATAACAGCAATGTAAAATTATATCCAAAGGAACTAAAATACTAAAATATATTACCTACTATGCCCAGAACATTCTGATTCTTGTTTTCTTCTGAAACCTCGAATTTTCTTATGATGTCTAAGCAATACTCGGTTGTTACATTATTCATCTGCATCAAAAACAAAATTGATACATTTTTTTAGAGAATGTGACCAATATGTCAAGTTTAGTTCAGACGTAACCTCTTGTTTAAGATCCCATGGTCATAAAGTGGAACCTCTCAAGACAGCACAACTCAAGATGAGATTTTTTCAAGATGAGCAAAAATTTTAACAAAGTTTATTCCGCTAGACGAGTGGCAACTCGCAAGATGAGCAAGCTTTATGCGATAGCTTATGCATCATCAGTCAGCGCACTCTGTATTTCCTGTTCAGGCAGCAACCGCGAGAGAGTTCTGTCGACGCTGCCACACGCAATTTACTCCATTACTGTCCATGTGCTGTACTGTGAGACGTTGCTGAGTGAAAAGGCCCTTTTCCCTCGAGAGGCGGCAGCAGTGGATCCTCCGAGCCAGCAGGGGGCGCCAGGAGCAGCTGGCCTAGCAGCAGCCGAGGTGCTGGTTAGTTTGCTCTATTTCTGCTTTATACTGTGTGTTAATTATTGTTACTTGTTTCAGGTATTAGGGACAAGCATTTCTACCTCAAATTCCATTGAAAATGATTTTTTGGCGAATATTTTTGGGGGCGTGGAATGGATCATCTGACTTTCCATTGTTTCCTATGGGAAATCTTGTTTCACTTTAAGAACATTTCGCACTAAGAGCATTCTTCCAGAACAGAGTAGTCTCGTCTTGCGAGGCTCCACTGTATTTTTCTAGATACAATTGCCTCAGTTTATCACTTGTGCTTATCACTTCTTAGATCGTGAGATAATATCAATTACTTTTCAGTGCATTACAAATTACATACTCCTAATACCAGTAGAAGAGAATATAAGAGCTAGGGGTTGGAGTCCTTGGTGCTCTCTGAGCTTGGTTCTTTGCTTGCTTGTTTATTTACAGTATCTTGCCCTGTCAGTATTAATGGGGGGATATTCTGGTCACAGAAACAACTAAAGCCCTCCAAAACATCTTAAGTAAACCAAAAAGCCCAGTAACCCAGGAAGAAAATAAGAGTCACCTATCACATACAATGTAAAGACTCTAACAGCATCTGTCTGTCTGTCTATCTTTTTTTATGTAGGATAGATAGGCAGAAGACTAGCAGAATACATCGACAAAGTCCAACTAACAACTAGCTGTTGGAAGACACTTGAACATTCCTTAATTTTACAGTATGTGGACAGACCTAACCTAATTGAAACTGTGAACATCCTAGACCAATCTCAGTCCAAAAACACCTGGAAGCTTGGCACTCAGATGAATCAGCCATCAACAGGCACATAGAGATGACCACACTTTTTAGTTTGTTATGTAAGAATCAGTCTGTGTATCCTGTTTCCTGCCCCCTTTTGAGAAATGTGTATATTTCTTATCATCTTTTTCCTTTTTTATATGGAATTGAAAAGGACTCCTGGATAGGAGTTGAAACATTTCCAGTTACATCTAATAATAAAAGTCCAGTTGCCTTTTTTAAGAAAGTTTGCATTTTTTTCAATTTTGCTACAAATTATGACCTGGATTAATGAGAATATATGTAGACAGAGATGAACACCATTTGCAGACCATTCAAACAATAAACAACCTAAAAAAGAAACAAAAAGTAACCTCCTCATCAGCAATCAACACCCAGATAAGTAGGGATTAACACGAGGATTAACATCAGATATACAATCAAGCAGTCAACAATACCCTAATCAAGGAACTACCAAGGAGAAAATAACATCTCTACCAACAGTGACAGGGCTAGCTACTCTATATAAACAGAGAGCAAATTCTTCTAGCACTGAAGATGTTACCTACTCTAGTAACAAAACATTTGAAAACTTAGAGAACATCAAGGACTCTACACACTCATAGTACAATCATTGAAATAATGCTAGCGCTATATAGGTATTAAAGTTAAACTTAATTCTCTCAGGGAACCAACAAAGTGTGAGACTTCCACAAATAAAATACAATTCTTTATCAGGAGTTTTATTCATGCCAAAAGTGCAAAACATTCAGGATTTCTGGAAGGTTTATAAATATCCACATAGACACAGATGTTAAAAAATTATGATATGACTAAACTAGGAAACTTTACAAAGATAATTTAAGCAGTCCCATCAACTCTCAGAATTATCTATTAATTTATTCAGTTTATAAATCACCTTATAACAGTGGCTTCCTTGGCAGTATACAAAAAAATAAAAAAATTCAGAATTGCATAAACTGCATTCCAAAAGTGAGCAAAAGAGAATCCCCAATAGGAGCAAATAGCAAGGATAAACTAATTTCTGCGAATTCCCTACTAAGATTTCAGTTCTCTCATCTACAATTAAGTCACAGATGAGGAGATTTCATTAGGAACATTTCTGGCATTTAATTCCAGCACCATTACATCAGATTGTAAAATAGTGAGGCCACCAGAGACTAGTGACTGATTGAACAAGAGACAAAGAAATAAGTACCAAATAAATTATCTTCATCTAACAGGTCAGTTTTAACCTAAGTGTAATTCGTCTTTTTCCCATAGCTATTACAAGTTTTCTTAGGTTTTTCCAGATGAGTTGAGAAACAGTGAAATTGAGTTGAATAAACAAACAAACATAGATGCCCTTTGCAACATCTGTTCAAAATATGACTCAAATATATTATTCTCTAGTAATTCTCAGAAGACCAGAGAGTTAAATTGAGGTTGCTATGGATCAGTTTATTTGCAAAAAAAAATGTGGCATTACTACAATGGAAGGTTGAAGATGAAAGAAGAATTATATTTGCTTAACAAACTTGGAGTAAATTTAGTAATGTGTGAAAAGAAAATGTATGATTCTGATTTGAAATTTTGTGTTAATAAATTCTATAATCAGTCACTAAAATATCATTTCTGGAAAGATAAATGTAGATCCTTATTCATTAAATGATAGAGGGGAAGGAAGAATACCTAGTGCCCTTTATGAATTTATTCATAATTTATTCATAAATTCATTGAAAAGTATAGAATAGGAAACTCAGTTTCAATTTGCAACTTACAATGTTTTTAAAAATAACTTTGAGTAAAGACATTTTTTGTCATCACTAAAATAATAAAAATATGAACAACAGATTATTCCAGCTTGAGTGAGGCTTCTGTTGAATTGTAATGTTATTCCTAGCAAACACTTCTGCAGAACTGATTTAAAAACTCCTATTATTTCTCCATTATTAAAATCATTATTATTATATGAAATCAGCCTGATGGATGGGCTTGTTGTTGGGCTAGAAACTCAAAACATATTCTTTGTTCTCTGTAAGGAGTTTTCTAGTTTGAGTTCATTCATTTCCCAAGCCAATCTGAAAAGGTTGTATAAGGAATGGTGATTTCCTGGGCACTGGGTATTCTTCTTTCCCCTCTATCATTTAATGAATAAGGATCTACATTTATCTTTCCAAGTTTGCCTGAAATCCTAGAAATTATGCCAATAGAGTATCTTTCAGTCTACTCTTCAACATAGAATTTATTTCCAGATTCAGTCTAATATCAACAGTAGAATTCGCTTTCAGTGTTTATCCAGTACATCTGTACTCTATGCACACTAAGTTCATGTCTTGTGACATAGTCACAGTACAAATTGTGTCAGGTTGATCTGTACAGATATGACAATAGGTGGGTGGTATTCATCAGCAAATGACTCCTAAACATATGCAAAAAAAGGCATATTACAAAATGCTCAGATACTTGCT
>JANHZU010003161.1:406325-419947 GCA_032468055.1 Acrochordus granulatus | reverse complement strand
CATTTTCCACTAGATGTCCAGGATCCCCAATAACATCTAGTGCGGTCCTTGTTAACCTGGGCGACGACCGAGCCGGTCTGGATTTCTGTAATTTACTTCTCATATTTTTATAGGTGGGAGACGCTCTTCGTCTGGCTCCTCTGATGAGACCTCTCCAGTATGGTCTGGAGCTCTCATCTTCTTCAGAGCACACAAGCCCCCCAACCACAGCAAGGTGGTGCTTCACTGGGGGGCTAATGTTGGGAAAGGTGGAAGGAAAAAGAAAAGGATGACCAGTAACAAAGTAGCTGGACTCAGTTACAGTGGTGATGAATATACCAGTGGGAGACTTGAGGTTAAAGAAAGATTGTCATGGGGAAAAAATGTCTGTGTGGTCTCTAGGAATTGAAGATAACTTGATGGAATATAATCAATCTATACACTAATCTTTGGTGCCTGACTCTAACCTTAATCCTTTTCCAACCTGCTTTTAACTCATTAAGGAGAAGTATGGGGTATTTTTCATTAAGAAAATGAAAGGGGTTTTCCTGCTCTTTTTAAAAAGTATTTTAGAGAGAAAGGAAATTCAGTCATAAACATTAACCAGCTTGGCAAGTTGGGCCATTGGTTTGGCCAGTTTTGTAAGGCAAAAAGAAACATGTTTGTTCCAAAGAAATTCTAAAATAAAAACAACAACAATCTTAGGAGAAATAATAAAAGGGAAATACACTAAAATGGCTAGGAGTGACAATACCCAGCTCGCTAAAGTTAAATGTCATCAACATAATCATTTGCATAGCACCTGAAGACTTTCCAACCACCAAATGTCATGAGTGAACCTATGACGCATTATTAGATTTGTAGACGAAATAGGAAGATAAAGTGTGGAACATTTTTATCACTGGGTTAATTGTTACCTAAACAGCATATTAAAAAGCAGAGACATCACTTTGCTGCCAAAGGTCCATATAGTCAAGGCTATGGTTTTCCCATGTATGGCTGTGAGAGTTGGACCATAAGGAAGGCTGAGCATCGGAGAATTGATGCCTTTGAATTGTGGTGCTGGAGAAGACTACTGAGGTTCTCTTGGACTGAAAGGAGATCAAACCAGTCAATCCTACAGGAAATCAACCCTGATTGCTCTTTGGAGGGACAGATGCTGAAACAGAAGCTTGAATACTTTGGACACATAATGCAAACAGAGGACCCATTAGAAAAGACTGTGATGCTGGGAAAGATGGAAGGCAAAAGAAGAAGGGACAGCAGAGAATGAGATGGTTAGGTAGCGTCATCAATGCAATGAACATGAATTTGAGCAAACTCTTGGAGACAGTGGAAGACGGAGGCCTGGCATGCTACAGTCCATGAAGTTACAAAGATATCACTTAGCAACTGAGCAACAATTGTTACAATGTCAAGAGAGAAACAAAAAATTACCCAAGCCTTCTAAAATTGCATCTTCCAATTTGATTTGTTCAATTCACTGCTCAAGGAACCAAACTTCTGTTCGTTTTTGAAGATTTTCTTTTAATCATGAGGAGTACAGAGTCCATTTATTTAAAAAAATGAAATATCAAATGAGACGAATGATTGAGTCTTCTGTTTTCATCCAGCTGACAGGTATCTCTGCTTGAAATGACATGATCAAAAGCCCTGCAGTTTCTAGATTCTATGTACATGCAATATGGTAGCGTGTACCACAATTATGGTACCACAATGTGGTAGTTGAACAAAGAACTTCTTTTTTTATCTCATTTAAAATGTAAGTAAAAAAAACAACCAAGGAATTGGTTTTTAGTGGACCATAATATTGGGCATCAATCAAACACTCCCTTGTTCTTTCATTAGGAAAGAGAGAAATGTCTTCTGACTGTCAATATATCTCTATCTTAAAGGAGTGATCGGTAATAGTGCAAATACAGTCAGGGATCTGAGATTGTATTGTCAGGTGAAAAACAGCCACAATAAAGACACATTTGCACAAAGCCATGCTTTGCTTAACCAGTTTCAATAAGTCACAATTGGATGCAAATCATAATTTTATGATTCCTGGTAGTACAGTAAGCTCAAAACAAGAAAATATACACTTTTTCTATTACATGGGATTACCTAATATTTATTCTTATTGGAAAGTATACATTTTGAAGTTCTTAAAATCTGTTATATAGTCATACCTATATTTGAACTACATAATCCCCTCATTCATTCCTACTGCAAAAACTTTGTAAAACTGATCATTACAAAGATCAACTGTATCTGTTTATTAAAATTTTACTTCTATAATCATTATTAAATGATATGCAGCATTTCTCTGTGTATGTCCTATTCTCTCCATGTCATCCTAGGAATATGATTTCTAGAAGCACTTTCTCAGATTTTTTGAAATCTGTAAATATTTGTATATAGTAATTTAACCCAAATAATTTTTTCCTTCAAAGAGTCTCTTTCATAATTGTTCTTTTTATTTTAACGAACTAAATGCTACTGCATAAACTAGAAAATAGAAGTCCTTCAAAATCATTAAAAGATAGACTACAACAATAAAAAACTGTATACCAATATTAGTTGTTTAGTGAGCAGAAAACATTTTTGTTGAACGTACACATAACATTCATATGGGAATCCTTTTAATGACATTTTGTTGAAAAGACTGTGCTATCCTGGTCCACAGATGTAATGCAGAATAATTGCTAAAATTATGGATAAGAACAGGGAAAATCTGGATTCAACTCCATCCTTAGCTACAGAGAGCTCCTTTATGACTCTGACCAATCTCTGTCTCTCACTCCAGCCTATCTCACATGGTAATTATTGTGGACATAAAATAAATACAGATATCTCTGTCAGCTGCCTTGAGCTCCTGGAGAAAAGGGAGAAATAAAATAAAATAAATAAAATGGAGGGATTCGTGTATCACACTAAGTCAAAACCAAACTATATTAAGGTATAGTGTGATAATTAAAGCAAGGCAGCGTTGGTCAAATGCTCTTTCTTGCTAGAACAATGATTGGTCACCTGTAATAACCAAGAGTATGGTGATCAACAAATCTACAGAATCAGTTACAAACTTTAATTTTGGTTTCTCTAGTCCAGTTACTGCACTAAAGTAGTTTCCAGTGTAAAATATGACATCCATTAAGCTTCCAGTCCTATCCTTCATATTTGAGAAAAGCAGCATTCATCAGCATCAGGATGGGAAAAAGAATGCCAATTACAAAACAAAAAGTCAAGTTGAATCAGATTACTGACCACTTTGCTGGCCCTATCTATTTGAGGACTAACCCCGTTCAAGTCTAGAAGGGAATGTAAGTCATTCAGAATATGCTGGATGAACTGGGAGGTATAGAGGTCAGTCAGTCAGTAATAAAGTGAAGATAAAGAGAGGAAAGAAAGAGTAGCATCTCAAAGCTGTTCTCATCAATCATTTGTACCTGCATGACAGGGATGAGCAGATATAGAGAGCACTTGGCCACCCACTGTTTTCTCCACAAGTGTAAAATGCATTGAGTTTGGCCTTATTTCTAAATTGGTGTCTTATGAAAAATAATTAGCATGTGTGAGTTTAATGTGACCCAAATCTTAATTCACCTTTTGGGGGGGAAAGGGAGGTTGAGGAATAAATGACCATTTTACCTGGTCCTTTCTTATCCAACTGACAGCAAATCTTACTCCCTAATACCCAAGATCCTCTATCTAAAGAAATCTGTAGTCAAAGCTGGCATGCAAAACACACTGTATAATACTGCACAGTAGTAAGATCCAGCTACCTAGATAATTCATGTTACATGGGGAGCAGTTTTCCTCACTGAATAATAAAACAAACCTAAACACTAATTTTTATTATTATGGTTCATCACTCAGTCAGCCAGATGTTCAGACTGGATTTGGCATTTTTGTCCACCTATTAAGTCCTTCCCAAGGACCCGGGATAGGCAGATGCTGTTTTTTGATATCGTTAAAGGTATCGTCACAGGAGGTAAGCTATTTTGAATATTGTTGCCTTTTGCTATTTTATTATTATTCCCACCTTTATTTTTGTCAATTCAAGCCAACATACATACCTAATGCTTCCAGCTCCTATTTTCCCAACAACAACCCTGTGGAAGCTTATTATGGCAACTTTACAAAAATGAAGTTGGTCAAGGAACCTCATATATATCTTCCAAGGACACTAGGGGGATGGGAATAGGCAGAGAGTTGCTGGGATGTAAATGCCTGCCTCCTCCTTTCTTGCCATCCTTTCATATTCCTTTCAACTTCAGGGTTTCTTCCCCAAAATGTGTGGCAATATGTAGTGAAGATTTCTCAATCATCCAGGTAGATGTTTGGATGTCTGGAGGTTTAGTCATGGAAGTCACTAGACTTCTTTTCTTTTTGTCTTAGAAACGTTTCACTGCTCATCCAGTATGTGATATATTATTCACCCTTTTTATCTGGCAGAACTTTGGAGTTGGCTTAGTTTTGTTTTTAAGAAAAAACAGTGCAATGGAAGATGGAACAGGAAGCTAAGAGAGAAGCAGAGCATTTGAAAAGTTTTACTTTCAACAAGCTTCAGGAATACCATGTTCATTTTACATCAGAAGTCAGCTCCTGTCTCCCCCTGCAGACAAAGTGACTTGTAGATACCTTTAACGAATAAAAAATTATCTCACTTGTGAAAGTGTAATTTCCTATAGCAAAATCCTCTACCTTGTCTTTATCAAGAAGCAGTAGCGGAAAACTATATTATGGATAATAAATAGAAACAGATATAATAAATATTAAGAGCTTATCAAACTGTACTATTAAAATTAAATTATCTGTTTTTCTACCATAAAACATTGTTAAAAATGTCTTGTTAATTAATTCATCCAAAGTGCATTTTGAAGAAACAAATAACCTTTCCTGTAGATTGATATATTACCAACTAGAGAAAGTTGAACATAAATAAGAGTGAACAAATAAGGTTCAGCATGAGTGAGGCAGGAACCTTACATACGCTTATCTAAGAGTATGTACTACTACATTTAGTGGAGCCTGAAAGACACTTTTGTCTGGCTTTTGAGAAGATTCACTGCTTTTACCTAAGACTACAGCTTAAATGTCACTCTCTATAACACACCAGAGACTCCCCTAATCCTCTGAAGAGGTTTGTTAAGAGGAAGAGATTGCCGCATCTTGCAGGAAAAGAAAAAAAAACCTGGTGGCTCCTTTGTGCATGAACAGAAGCATCTGTTATTTGCACATGAAGATCTTTAAATTTATTCCAACATCATACAAAAAGAAAATATTTAAAAATACCCAGTCCTTAAAATATTAAACCATCCTGACAAAAATGTCACAGTTCACTACCATGATCAAAAGTACATACATTGGAACACTCATTCAGACGACAAATGTTAGATTAAAACTTAAAAGCACATAATGAAGATCAAGTTTTAAACAAGCATGTGTGTTTTCTATTCCAAAGATTTAGAGATATGAGTAATATCTTTAATCATACCCTTTACAAAATGTTTAGAATCCTTACCTTTTTCTGGGCTTAGGTTTTTATATACTTCAAGGTCTGCCATTAATTTTTTTACTGATAGTCATTATGGATCAATAGAATCAAAATTATTCCTGAAGCATAGCCCAGATTCACACAAATGTCCAGGGTTAATACATTTGCAATGTAATCCTTACAAGTATTGAAGAACTTTGACAATCTTCCCCATGATGACATATAATGTAATACAGTATGTTATCCACAGCATGGATTCAGAATTAGAAAAAATCATAAGGAGATCCTGAACAACTTTGTTCAAACGCAGAGTGGAAAAAAAGAGAAAGAATTCCCAGTCTGATCAGAAACCTGGAAGGCTCTGCTTTCTGCAGCTGCTATTGTGGAAATGCAGGACCACTTTTGGTATGAGACATGCACGCACAGTGCAGTGATTAAAATCCTCAAGGCACCAAATACACAGGAAACATTGTGGAGAAGCTGGTCTGTAAGAGCAAAGCCACGGTGCGCCAGAAAGAATTAACCACCATCACCTTCTGGTTATTCAGAGGGGTTACAACGGCAGGGGGGGGGAGAGTGACGCAGGATGATTGCTGAAGATGAAAAGAAAGCTGAGTCCGTTTCCCACCCTCATCTATTTCAGCACCTCTAGCTGAGGGAATTCATAAAGTGGAAGGAAATCAAGGCAGTCACTCTAAGAGTTTTATTTACAACACAGAGGTGAGCCCTGAATGCATTGAGAGCCATTCTGGGAATGCATCAGGAGCAACAAATAATGCGATTGTTCATAATTGGGCAGCACATCATGCTGCTTTGAGCTCTGAATGAATTGGAATGGCAAGGGCATCATTAAGTTCACCATCTCTTTATCAGATGGATTCCCTGAATGAAAATTCAACAGGTTTCATTCTCCATGTTGGAGAAATGTGAACATGTTGAATTTTTGCCCACAATATAGGCAACATCTAGACAGAGAACTGCATTGATTCAGGACTTTGACTCCCCCAAAACAAGATGAAATATACTGTCCTCCATAAATGCAGATTTTTGAAGTCCATATCCTGCCATCCTGGGGTATTTCTTATTTCATTTCTGGATTTGGAGAAAGCTGCTGTGTGAAAGCAGCACCAGAAGACATTTTACTACCATATCAGTTTATAATCAGTTTCATTTAAACAGGATATCAGTTTATGCAATTTCAGAGATAATAAATATGCCATGTTAGATCAGAGTCTAGTACTTGCACACATATTCTCCATATAACTCTTTAGTCAGAATAAGATACTTCACTGATTCAGGATACTTCTCGTCCTTGTCTCTAACATTTCAAGATGTTCACAATACTATAAGGATTAGACACATTAAAGAGCCTGCCCTCAGTCCCATCTTCCATAGCTATGCTGAGTGAAGATAGTAGACAGGCAGTTTGGTCTAGTGGTTAAGGCAACAGGCTAGAAACTGGGAGGTTGTGAGTTCTAGTCCCGCCTTAGCCATGAAAGCCAGCTGGGTGACTTTGGGCCAGTCACTCTCTCAGCCCAACTCACCTCACAGGGTCGTTGTGATATGTTTACTAGAGAGAGAGAGAGAGTTGGAAGGTCATATTAGATACCTCTGGAAACCACCAGACTTCAGAAAGTTATTCTGCATGCTTACACTGTTCTAATTCCTCAAAATAGTTGAGGCAAAGATAAGTAACATTCTTATTATTATCCCTGAAGTGCCCAGTTTTATCAGGCTGATATATTCTCTATTTACTTGAAAGGAAAATGATCTGAATTTCAGAATTTCCTCTCAAGAAAGAGCAGAACACGTGTGTGTGTGTGTGTGTGTGGTCTGAACACAGACAATAATCCTATGAAATGGTCATCTTTCTCATTCTTTCAGCCCAAAATTCCTAATTTCAGCTAGACCAATCCTGGAGATCTCATCAGCCCTGCTTTATAAATATGTGCAAATGACACCCCTATGTATGAATGTGTACAAGCATTTGTGCATTTATATCTGCCAGGAACCACACAGAAAAGAAAAGGAACATGACAAAAGATATACAGAAGCACATGGACATTTTTAACCTCCTTCCAGAAGAAACATCAAAAGAGAGAGAGAGAGAAAAGAATGCAGATGGGGAACCAGGACAAAAAAAGGAAGCAAAAGGAAGAGATGACCTGAAGAGGTAACTGGATGTGAAGGGAAGAGATAAAAGGGAAATGTACTCTGCTGCGCATTAATAAAAAGGTTAAATTGTCTAGGCAAACAGCATTTTCTAGCCACATCTGATTTTCAAGCATACATCCAAAGGCATCTCTCAATAGCAGTCTCTGCACCCATTTGCATCACATTCTAATTATTTTGTTTTCAACAAACACTTCTATATTTAGAAGTGAATGGAAGAGGCCCTCCATAACAATTCAAATAATTTCTTTCAATTATTTATTCTGGATAGCACTACATCTACTCACCATGAATTAGAAAACTTTGCATTGATGAACATCTTTTTTGCCGCTGCACAACATTCTATGCTTGCGGGAGAAAGAAGGGCTGAGCCAGGGGAATCAGTTTGGAGTCACTGTGAATGCACGAATGCCCAAGGTCCAACCCCACGTGAAGACCATTAGCCTAAATTAGGAAGACCAGGTGTTGGGCTGGCAGTTAGAGAAATTAATGTTAGACACAAAGAAGCAGGCTCTGACAATTCGACTCCAATCTACAGATTTTATTAAACCTAAAAGTCACAAGCATGTCTCCAACTGCTAGCCCAGCACCCACATTAGGCTAACGGGGGTTTTGGGGGGGTTTGGCATTTATGATGATTGACACATTAACTCCAAACTGATTCCCCTCTACATTCCTGGCTCAGCCCTTCCTACTCCTACAATGCTAGTCATTTTTCATGTCTAGTTGACACTGAGCTTCTCAATTTTTCTTATCTTGTTACACATGTAACCTATTCATGATCCTGATCAACCAGAAGTTCTTCCAATCCATCACCACATCTTGTCTAAAAACACACACACACAATAACTCTCTCCACATAGTTCTTTGTTCCTTAATTTCTTACTGCTTCTTCATTTCTTTTCTATTTACTTATAGTAAGATGGTTTTTCTTCAGTCATTTGGCCACCTTAATAATAATATCTATTCAACTTAATTTGAGTTGAACTCATCTTTACACTTCATACTCTTCTTGAATACAAACCACTGATTGTGGCCAAAATCATATTTATCCATAGAGGAATATATTTTAAAAATCATTCACACAAGGATTTTGTAGGATTACAGCTTCATGAAACAAACAAAAAAATAGTTTAGTAGAATAAAAATGCTGCACAGATAGCACACTAGCTTCTCTATATCTCTGATTTTAGGAAATCACTGTAACTGATCTATTTAAGAGTTACTATTTGTCAAAGCAGGTTTTAACAGACAGTCTTTTGGTCTCTTCCTATACAAACCAGAATAGTGACATTCTTCCTATATATTGCATTTATCTAGTTTTCTATACAATGACTTTATAGAAGCTGGTATCCTATATGATTAATACCAATTCCTTTCCAAACTTGTCTGTACATGTGTTATACAACTGATTACTTTCTGACCTGATTTTGTAGAGTTCTTACCTCCGCCCATCTGTATACTGTGTATATAGTATATGCTTCTATTGCAGGGTGATGGTAGATTATATCACAAACTACGTTAAGAAAGGTCAACATGGAATCTTTGACTTCAAATATAGCTAGGAACAACTTCAAGGCTCCCTGTCTGACCCAGCTTCAGTTTATTTATTTAGTTACTTGTGAGAGGAGAGCTTTTATAAATTGGAAAAAATATTGACATAAAAAGTGGCAAGCTACAAAACAAAACATCAGCCTATAGCATCAACTTTATTGTATCTCAGTCCCATATAAGCTTCACAGGCATTCTTACAAGACGAGAATGGTAAGTGGATGCAACCCAGGGCTTTTTTAAAGTTCATCCATCATCATGGATCTGTCATCCATCCCTCCCATCCACAAAAAACAGCTTGGAGTTGAAACATACTCGGGAGTAGGAAAGATTAAAGGGGAATAGCCTTATTACTTTGCCTTCTGGTATATGAATTGTGTGTGACTGGTCATGTTCACTATGACAGATATTTCATAAGAAAGGAAGTCTCTTGTCTCCACAGCAACTATTTTGTGAGAATGCCAGAAGGAGAGTCTGAAGGCTCTTGCAGCACATCTTAGCGCTTCCCTACGGAAGCTACAACATTTATAGGCTCATGTGTGCAGTGGTCATATGATTCCAAGAAAACTGCATTTGAGCTAGCATAGGGCCCACAGGTATAGTGAGCTGGTCCACCTCTCTCTAAAGTTCAGCATAAATAAAGCAGTATAGATTTTTCTGGATGGTTTTCTATACTATTCAGGAACTTTTCCCAAAATGGACCCCCACTTAGGGTGGGATTATAACTCCCATCACCTCTGTCCACTGATCACGTTGTTTGGGAAAAGAAAGAAGAGATATTTAACTTGTACTTTAGACTGAAACAAGGTAACATTCAAGTTTTTATTCTCTTTCATCAGAAGAGCTAGAATGAATGATTAAATGAATTCACTTACTTTTACGAGATAATCAAATTCCACTCAATTACATATTATAAGCCACCTATTACTTTACACAGCTTTTTAATATTTTGCATTCAAAACCAAGTCTCAGCAAAATGATTTCATCTCTTGTATCAAGACCCAATGCATTGACAATTTTCAGTTTAATTTCACCTCTTCCTTACAAGAGAGTTAGCACAAAATCCTTTCCTTCTTTTAGTCAAGAGTATCTTACTCTATTAAGAATTATGAATACCAAAGAATAATATTTAATTTGTAAAATGTATATGGAATTTTAAAAATAGCAGATGCACTCTTCAGCATAATTAACTCCATACTACCTACTCCCCTTCCCAGTTGCTTTATTGACTAACAAAGTCCATTAGCATACACACAACACAAATTAATTAATGTACTCAGAGAAATTGCTTTCTAATCTTATATCAAAACCTTTTTTAAATACTGTGAATTTCAGAAGTGAATGGCAACCATATTTAAAAATAAATAGCCATTTTGCAGATGAACTGATATAGATCTTTACATCAGGATATGTAAACATTTAAAAGAAGTTTTAAAACATTCTGGACATGTCAAAATTAGTTAATTTACTGCTGCTACCTGCAATGACTTCATTTTTATAATCTTTTTTATTGAAACTGGATTTAACTCTAAGCAGAGAGAACTAAGCAGAGAGAACTTCTCTCACAAGTATGTTTTGTAACACAGTACATGTGAGCCCTAAGCAGTAAAAAAAAAAAAAACAGGCAGAGACATGCAAATTACATGTGTGCTTCTTTAGCTATTAGGAAACCAGAAATTGACAGAGTTGCTTTCCTAGATTCTTCTAAACAAAGATTAGCATAATAAATAAAGCAATTATGTTTCTTCACCTAACATTATAAAATACCTTTCCTAATGAAAGAAGTTCATCCTAACTAATAATTCTGGGAACTGTAGTTCCAACACAATGGAAAATTGTACTTTGTTAAAAAATGTTGCTGTGAAAAATTGTTTGTATTCCTTTTCTTCTATCTACTTAACTTAAAAATTAGTAGAAAAAACCAAATGTAACAGTAGAAACATTTATACAAACTTAAAGCAAATAACAGTTGTGGTTATTGTTTTTAATAGTTTTAAAATAAATACACTAGAATAGTTTTGGGAATCAAGGAAAATAATAAAGAGAAAACACAACTTCTGTAAATATATAGCTGGCTTTTAATCCAAATTGGTAGTTGCATATGCATTAGGATCTCTTATTCATGTGTGACTAGTTAATATTTCTATTCATATTAAATCATGCAGCCCTGCCATGATTCTGGACAAGATATTTATGATACATGTTTGTTAAGATGACTGCAGTACCTAGTTTAATTATAAGTCATTCTTGAAGAATTAAGAATTTGGCAGACACCAGTCAAGTCAGCTAGGAACTTCATCCCTTGATCTATATAGTGTATCACACTGACCCATAATGCAGCCTATGTAGCTTTGACCTAATGTGGTATGTAAACCCACTGTAGGAATTTTGTGTTTATAGCTAATTAGCCAGGCCATTATAGCATATGCAAATAATCACGGTTAAGCATGGTGTATTAATTTTCTATGGTGATGCCTAAAACTGTTCCTGGTACTTCTGCAGCTATCCTGCTTACTAATAACCATTTCAGATATTAAACCCATCAAAAAATCAAAGAACAGTAAGGAAATGAAACAGAATAGACTTTCAACTGAATCCATGTTGAGCAAATAAGAAAAAGCATAGCTGAACAACCTTGGTTGTCTGTCTATCCCAAGAAAATCAGTATTCCCTCTATGGTATCCCAAGGATGTTAGAGATGCAACTACAAATAATTTTTTTAAGAGCAAGGATGGCTGTAGATACAAAATACAGAAAAATGAATAAAACCTCAACATCACAGCTAAGAGTCAACATAGAAGATTTATAACAAATTCCTAGAACAATCAATCAAAATCATTATGAAACAACTGTACCTATGAAGAAAGTTTCTAAGATTATAAAAAGGTTTAGAAAGAGAAGGAAAAGATGGAGCAGGCAGTACTTGTCCAATTACACACAGATTGATTTATGCATGTTTTGCATTTAATCTTTCTCAACTTTGTAGTTTCTGTCCTTTCAACTCAAAATCTTGTCAAATACCATGTAAAGGTACAATAAAGTAACAAGGTACTCCACATCAATACACTATGCCTTCCCCAAAAATCTTGGGACAGCAATACTCATCCTCCTTCAGTATTATCAAAATATATCCTTTCCTTTCCTTTACAAATACCCCATTTATCCAAAAGAGAATGAGAATAAGGCTGGTCCAACTTAAATAATTTTAATTTCTGCTTATTAATGTAAAAAAATCACACTCCTCTCCCCGCTATTTCAATCAACAGTTAATTTTTAACAGAGTGATCAATGGAGAGCAGAACTTAATTTTCAACAAATGAGGGACATTATTTGAGCACTTTATATCAAAACTGGACGACTGATACAACTTAAAATACAATGGATACAATTTAAAATACAGAAAATTGATAGATATAATTACAAACATAACACAAGATGTTCTTTCCCATCCACAAGTAATAATTCAAAAGAGTTAGGAAAAGTGGAACATGCTATATGCTACATCAGATTCTATATTACATTTTATACTACAAAGCAAATACTAAATTAAAATTAATTTAGGAACATTCCAAATATTTTAGGAAATCTCACAGATAGGGAAAAGAAACCATGACAGGACAGTTGCTGTTTTATTCAATCCAGAAGATATGGCTGTATCCATAAACAGATCCAAAAGAAGGTGGATAAAGAGAGAATGATAGTTGTCAAGAGGAATAATAAGCCACAAAGTTGGGTTCCTTTTTACTAATGCATCTTGAGAGATATATTACTAACAATACATACGATGTATAAGTTTGAATAACATTGTTATTCAATATATGTATAACATTCCTGACAAAACTAAGTCCAAGAATTAACAACATTCAGAAACATATTTAAAACAGAACAGAAATAGACAAATATGAACACCATACACTGACAGATTAATTATGCAAAAAAAGGTAAAGGTTTCTTTCCCCTGCCAGTTGTGTTTGACTCTAGGGGGTTGTGCTCATCTCCATTTCATAGCTGAAGAACCAGAATTGTCCAAAGACTCTTCCATGGTCCCCTCCACAAATGCCATTTGATGGCATTTCCCTTAGTAATTAGTGCCTGTTTCAAAAATCATGTGAAGCATCATGAAGATTGGTTTGGTTTGTGCATAGGAATGAGTGAAATAAGTATTGTGGCTTATAAATCATGATTTATTGATTGATGCAGACCACCCAAAGGTCCTCAGTAAAGCTCCGTTTGAGTAAACATTATCTGTTCAATACAATGGTGTCTCACAAGACGAGACGAATCCGTTCCAGAAGAACGCTCTTAGTGCGAAATGCTCATAAAGCGAAATGAGGTTTCCCATAGGAAACAATAGAAAGTCAGACGATCCGTTCCACGCCCCCAAAAATATTCACCAAAAAATCATTTTCAATGGAATTTGATGTAGAAATGATTGTCC
>JANHZU010003161.1:368987-383305 GCA_032468055.1 Acrochordus granulatus | reverse complement strand
TCTTCGGCTTGGAAACGGGGATGAGCACCGCACCCTAGAGTCGGTCACGACTGGCAGGGTCTCCTTTACCTTTTTATACAATAGGATACCAGTTTTTGTCCTATCCACAGAACATGGACCATTCCTTGCTCATAGGAAGAACAATACTAATCAGTTGTGATATTCTGTTCAATATGCCAGAACAGGAACCAAAGCCCAGTTTTCCTATAATCTATACTCCCAGTATTTGGGGTCAAGCTAGGATAGTGATTTAGACTACCTTGCAAGCAAACATATTATCACCCTCATACCACTAACCCAGAGGTACACCCAGTGTACTTATAATCTCAGGGTGCCATATGTTTATTCTGTTTTATGCCCTGCTTTAAATTTGTACAGAATTTAATATACAGGCTAGAGATAAAAAGGAAAAAAGCAAAAAAAAATTTCATACACCAAATGTCAAAGCAAAATTCCTATGGGAGTTTGGAAGACAGAGGTTCTACCATGAATTACAGCCCAAAAATCACATGATTCAGCCTAACCAGAGATACAGCTAAAAACAGAACATGAAGCAATTAAATTCCACAATCCAAGCTGCAAGATTTTTATTAAAACTGGAACTCTGAAATATTATTTGAAAACTTCAATACAAGTCTTCTATATTTACAAGAGAAACTTTTCAAATTATCAGGAGCTCAGTCCTTCATCTGTAACCTTCCTGTGGGAAGTGAATGTAGTATGCCCTTGTGGTTAAGAGAGAAATGAACTTTTGAAAGTCTGGTCAGGGGATTTGAGATGTTTGAGGTCATTCACTTGGCTTGCTGCATGCATCTTGGGGGTGAGCCAGCCCCCATCCCCAAAAAAGGCAGGGGGAAGGGCTGTTTCCCTTAAACTGATTTTGTAAAATCATTAAAATGACTTCTCAAAGTCATTTTAATGACAAAATGTGAGAACCTACAGTATATTTTACCAAACCTTGGCATTTCCCTCTTAGAGTAGGCTACTGGTCCAGCTTGTCTGTCGTTCTTCCTGTGTCTGCAGCCAATTTTTTGTGTCTCAGAGGAAGACAGTCAGTCTCTATAAAGCACCTGGCCAATTCTACTGGACAGCATATTTGTGGCAAAGGGAGAAATAGTTCTTTCCTGGCTCATGCAATGATCTTACTGCACTGAAGCAAGCAATCTGGTTACTACAAGCGGTAGTGATCAAACATACATTAACTCAGCCTTGGTATTTAAATTCACTTTGTGGGTTTGACAGACAGTTCAAGAATTCCTAGTCCATTTGTGATTAACAACATGCCTTTCATTTCTTTCTGCTCCCTACCACACCTCCAGAACCAGTGGATCTAATCTGAAATCCAATCCAGTTGGAATCATTTTTGAATCTTTTCCAAGTTCAGAACTATATATGGGGTCTCCAAAGACCTTGAACAGATTCAGATTGGACTAAAATATAAAATACAATACAATAATTTGCAAATGCGTTGAACATTTTTTTGTATTGATTTACTTACTTACTTTGTAAAACTTACAAAGTAAGTTTTTATTTACTTACTTTGGAGTTGGTGATTAAACTTTGAAAGAGGGTTTTTATTTATTTACTTTGGAGTTGGTGATTAAACTTTGAAAGAGGGAGCCATTGGACACATCCAAGAACAATCAGTCCTTAATGTCTGAAGTTAATATTTGCAGCTGGCTCTAAAAATAAACATTCTGATACTCCAGTATTACATTGGGCAACCAAATCATTAAAAAACGTCTCTCTAATAAAATATGAAAATGCTAACCACAAAGAAAGTTTGGCAAGTATTTGTCCATGCAGTAGTTGAGAGATTTCTTCCAGCTTTGCTCAACTTTTTAAAGTTTACAATCACATCTGTCTTTCAGGAGTAGGTTTTTGGGTTTTTTTTTTTTTGCAAAAAAAGCATTATACATGGTTATATGAGATTCAGTGGAGAATGCTGGAACAGTATCAGTTTGTTTCTAGAATTTTAGGCAGTTCTTTGACAAAATGGTGACAGCTATGATGTACTTCATTATCTTCCTGGACAAAATGTTGGCATCCATATATATGATTAATGGCTCCCACATTTGCCACTCAACTCATGCCTTCAGTAAAGCACTACCTGCCTCTGTTAATTGGGCATGGCATGCCAATACAACCACATGCATTCTCTCCCCAGCCCTCCATGGCATGTGAAAGCCCCATCTGGGGTGGTTGTATTTGACAGCCAGTTTGGTTTAATGGTCAAGACACCAAGCTAGAAAGTAGGAGACCATGAGTTCTAATCCTGTCTTAGCCATAAAAGCCAGCTGGGTAACTTTGGGCCAGTCTTTTTGTCTCAGCCCAACTCACCTCACAGAGTTATTGTTGTGTGGAAAATAGGAGAAGGAAAGTGTTTTCAATATGTTTGCTTACTTGAGTTATTTGTAAAAATAATAAAGGTGGGCTATATCTCTACCCAGAACCTTTTTCTCCTCTTTTTTTGGTTGCCTTTTTCCACCTTTCTTTCTAAATGCTTCAACCAGACTTCCACATAGAGTGGTGAATGTGGGAACCATCTGAATACTTATGGCTGCTACTTTGTAAAATAAAACAATGAGGAATGGAGAAATGACGGCAGAGGTGGCTATGATATTCCATTTCCTTGAAGCCAGAACTGAGGAGAAAAAGTTTCTGGAGAGCTGCAGCATGGTGAAAAGTGCACTGAGTATAAAGACCAGGTAGAAAGAGTTGTAATTAAAAAAAAACCTGTGACTGGGACTGAACTGGATTGGACTTGCCTTGAACAAAATGGAACTAGGTATGATTAATTTGAGCATACCAGCTGAATCCAGAAACATTTAATGGTCTGCCCCC
The DNA here is from genome assembly GCA_032468055.1 of Acrochordus granulatus. Lineage (NCBI taxonomy): Eukaryota > Metazoa > Chordata > Lepidosauria > Squamata > Acrochordidae > Acrochordus > Acrochordus granulatus. The sequence goes on along the minus strand of JANHZU010003161.1, from coordinate 380,461 downwards.
TAGGAAACTGAAACAAGTAGAAAGATGAGTAAGGGTTAGATTTGGTCCTATGGTGAGAGAAAGGGACTGTCACATGCACACACCCTTGAGAGAACAGAAAGAATAGCAGAATGGAAGTGCCTGCTGAGAAAATTTGCTGAGATATCCTGGCAGCTTCAAGGATCACTGCTCCACAGGCAGAAGATAGGACACCTTATTCATGGGGCAGTTGCCCCATCTTTCCATCTGCACAGAAACATCCCTGATTGATTGAACTCCTGGATCTCACTGCTAGAATGGTTGTGGATTTGCCCTGGCTGCTTAATCAGGAGCATTGCTGCCACATTATACTGCTGCTACAAGACTTCCATTGATTTCCCATTTGTTTGCAACTGCAATTCAAGGGACTGGTTATCAGCTGGGAAACCTTGTAGGACTTGGGAGTTTGGTCTCTTTCAAACCAACTCTTCTATGTAAATTCACCCACTTAAAAAGTGCAGAGAGAGAGGGCCTGCTGAAAGTTCCCACTTATTGCAATGTTTGGCAAAGGAGGTATGAATGAGAGCATGCTTCATGGGAACTCCCCTTCAACAGAACAGCTTCTCCCAGAAGTGAGGGTGGCCCCTTCTCTCATAACCTTCCAAATACTTGTCAAGGCCTAGTTACTGCAGAAAGCCTTCAGAGATTAAACTGTTATGTAAAAGACACATTGCTATGAATGCGTCATTAATATATATTACGATGTATATGGTTTCCAATACTGTTTCACTGACACTGATAATTTTATTCTGTATTCTTTATATATTCTATACTCTGACTGTAAACCACTTAGCTTCATTGGACTGAAGTGGCATATGGGTCTCATAAATTGATGCATTTTAAAGGAGGTTAATAATACCAAGGAGAGGTATGCAGTGAGGTTCTGGTATAAAAATTCTGGCATTCACAGAACTGAGAAGCTGCACAGTCTATATTATCTGGATGACTCTAAAAGAGAATGATATGAAAAAAGAAAATTTTTTGCAAAGCAAAAAAAAAATTGTAAAGTGAGTTGTCCATCTTCTATGTCTTATCCCATGTCGACCTTTGAAGAATCAAAGCCGAAGTATATAATTTCCTAAGGAAAAGTTGAATTAAATTTAATATTAGAACTATTATATCTGTACTTCAAGAATCCAGATAACCACTAGAGGCCTCAAATAATTAGAGCTTTCTTTATTTCTTTTCTGCCATCTAGTAGTCATCTGGATTTTTGCAGCAGATATGATAGTTAGATTAAAAGTAGCAAACTAAAGCACATATGGTATGAAAACTGGAATGTAACTTATATTTTGGGCAAAGGGAGAGAAGAGGAAGAATCTTAGCTCATTTGCTTTGTGATCCAAGTATGGAGTCCAGGCATAAAATGGAAAATTTTAAGCAAGAGAAGGATTTGTAATTTGCAAATTGTAAAAATACCCAATGGATGGGTGACTTGTAATTTGCATTCTTCTTTTAAAAAGAAACTTGCAATACAGCCCTGATCTGGACTACTTTTCCTTTGTTGGCATGATATTTTGTTATTTGTTTATTCATTTATTGTTGGATTTAAATGCAGCCTGACTCCTAGTGCCTCTGGGCAGCTTACTTCTCTAAAAGTAGCATCAATAAAAGGAAAGAAAAAAAGAGATGCACATCCAGAACAAACAACCTAATACATCAAAAGAAAATTAACAGAGGCTTGACAGCTACTTAACCCCAGGCCTGGGAGCAGAGCCAGGCTTTTAGAGACTTGCAGAACAGCTGCAGGGTGGGAGCCATATGGATCCGCAGGGGGGTGGGGGTGGAGGTGCTATTCCAGAGGGCACAATGTAGAAGGCACATTTCCTAGGTTCCCAAAGATGACATTGTTTAATTAAAGGAACCTGAAGTGTACCCACTCTCCTAAACTTTACTCGGCAGGCAGAAATGATTGGAGACAGATAGTCCCTCAAATAATCAGAGATGATCATAAAAACCTATTGTGGGAGCCTGAATAGATAGACCAAAGAAAACTGACAATCTTCCAAAAAGGTAGTTGTATCTAGAATTAATATAAAGCCCTCTATCAGCAGTGGCATCCTCCAGAACTAACTGCACATACAGATACACACATGTACTATTTCTTAGGCATTTGCAAGCCATTCTCTCCTGCCAGAAGTTAAGCTGAGGAAGTCTTTATATTTTATTTTATATATGGCTATTTCTAAGCCATACACAGATATATCATCCTCAACTTCCCCAGCATACTTATACCCAATATAATCTTACAGATCAGGAATGGAAGGGCTGTTAGTTCTCAGTGACACTACAGACTCATAAACCAGTAATCAGGACTGCTCCTATAGCATTCTAGTATTTTTGCAAATAATCAGAATAGCTCCACCAGTCCCTGATGCATTTTAATTAGAAAACTTTGGCAACAAAATACTTGTTAAAGTTATCTGGAATTGATGGTAGTTACAGTGTAAGAGTACAGCTCCAACAATCCCTTGGTGGGACTAACTGGAGAGCAGTCCAGACTATCTATAGGGCCTCTCACAAACATTTCTCCACTCCTTATGTTACAAAGGACAATGAGGACTCTATTCTTAGTCAAAAATTAGGGTATCATGAGTAAAAATAAAGGTTTCCCCTGCAAGTCATTTCTGACTCTAGGGGGAGGTGTTCATCTCAGTTTCACAGCCAAAGAGCCAGCGTTGACTGAAGATGCTTTCATGGTCATGTTGCCAGCATGACTGTATGCGAGGTGCATAACATTTTTAGGTGTTATGTATTTATCTACTTGCATTTTGCATACTTTTGAACTGCTAAGTTAGCAGGAGCTAGGGCAAATAAACGGAGTTCACCCCGTTACACAGAGCTGTGTCTCAAACTTGGGTGACCAATCTTCTGGCTGACAAGCACAGCATCTTAACTGCTAGGCCACCACACCTTAGGGTACAATATCAGAAACAAATATAATTGGAAGGTTGGGAAAGAAGTTGGAATTTCATGAAGCCATATCTTACTCAAGAATCCACCAAAATATAATCAAGCCATTTCATATTATTTGGTAGACCTCCTTAAAACTTAGATTAATTCCTTAGACAAGTAGCATAAATAAAACAATTGCAAATGTTTGGAACTGGAATGGAATGGGGTTTTGTTATATTATCAGTTGCTTTATAAGTGATGTATTATTAACTCAACAGTTCAGGAAGCAAATTATTGCCATTTATCCATGGTGAGCAATTTCCATGAATGCTCCAAATATAAGAGACCTTGGCTGCAACCATCTTTTTTTCTGTGAGCATGAAGCTTTCATAGACTTTCCTTTTCCAAAACCACAATTTTTCATTCCTATCAATAGACATAGGACATACAAATTGGCCATAGAAAATGAAGAAGTGACTACTTCTCTCATTTTTGAGGTCACATTCATCACTTTATTAGAAAATTGAATGGTGGAGCTGGAAGATGTTACAATAGTTAGGGTAATCTACAATAATAAACTATAAGTAACTCTCAAGGCAATTTGGGTATACTTTTAAAGGATGGCAAAACTGTTATTTTCCCTCAATGCTATTTTTTGGGGGGGGAGTGCAGAAAGGAAGCACTGAGAAATAAGTTTCGAAATAGTATTTTTAGATGGTATTGTCCAGGTAGACAGTATATTGCTATAATACATTTCTGTTGTTTAAGTTTCATAAATGCAGTAGCAAAAAGGTTGCCACACTTCCAATTTCTAGATTTTTCCAGGAATTTATGAAGATACTATTATGTATTATTATTAAATAGTATTTATTCATACATTAAATATAATTTGGTTAGTAGCATTATTATTATAAAATATATCAGTAAAGGTTTGGTGTATAGTCTTCCTATAAAATATTATATTAATGGTTTTTGAAACATATGTGCAGGAACTGGACTGTAGTTCCATACTGTCCATACATATAGGAAAAATGCGGTTTCTATACAAAGGTGAGAAGTATTAATATATCCATAGATCATATTGTGACATGATTATGAATTAGATTAAGGAATTCTGGCCCCAAGAATTGTCCAAAGTCCAAGGAAACTTTAATTAATTAATTATTCTAACTTCTAAAACTATCTTTATTAAGTTCTAAATTGTCTGCTTTCTATCATTTCAATTTTTTCCTAAGGAAAAAAGGTTAGCTGTTGCTATTAGATGTACATATTAGAGACAGTCACAATATAGGGATCCATATACATCCCCAAAATGTAAACTTTCTTGTGTTGCTGGTAGAAAGATGAAAAACAATTTGCCTATTTGAAAAAGCCAAATGATGTGATGAAAGATCAGTATCTTGAGGAGCAATGTGACATACCTTTCAGAAATAAAAAGGAAGAGAGAGATTGATCCAATAAGAATAAATCCTACTCAAGAATCAGTGCTGTATCATGGAGCAAAATACATTTCTTCCACAGGAAAAATAATGAGTGACGAGAAGATGGAAATATACTGTACAGTCTATCCTTGCCTATAACATCTTCTTCTCAACCTTTCCTCCCACATTAATGGGGAAAGTTTCAAGTATGTGCACAAATGCATTTCACTGCATGTGATTACAAACCTCTTTGCAGGTGGGAATGCTCATGGAACAGGACTTCTGAGCCTATGCAGAGGTTGTAAATTTGTTCAAAAGAATGCAGATAGTTTCTTGCTTTGTTTTCTCTGGTGCTGTGTTTTCATGGCTGGCTGGGGAATTCTGGGAGTTGAAGTCCACATATCTTCAAGTTGCCAAGGTTGAGAAACCCTACTCTAGTGACAAGAGGAAACTGGGAATTGAGTGGCAAGAATGTTTTCTGTTTCCTGTTTCCCCTGCAAATATCCATTTCCCTAATGACTGAAGGGTTAACATGACCCAGAAAAATTCCCTTTGACCAAATTGCAACACAGCATATTGCAAACACCCTCCCCACTTCCTTAATTTTCTGGTATCTGTTAGCCCCAAGTTGCAAATAAATTTTGCAAAAAATAAAGAATATATTCCAAGGGAGGCTAAGCATTTTTACATCCCGTTTATTTCCACCAGAGAGACTTAACCATATACTGGTGCACCTGCAAATGATAATATGATTTAAACGTGTATAACTTTGGCTAGAAAGTTACAAAAATGTCTCCTGCTACAAATTTGAAAAAGGAAACCAAAAAAGAGAGGTTGCACCACAGGAAGTATATTTGAACTATGCAACTCCTGTGCTAAGAACATAAAATTACAAATTATGGTCTGTTTTTCCCTGGGATTATCAGTGTGCTGTTTGTGAGCCCCAACATCCCATGGGTACCTTCCTTGACATCCTTAGGGCTTCCTTTCCAACTTTCTTTGTTTGGGAGCTGGCCATATATCACAGTAACCATTTGCGAATGTGCAGCTCCCTGTAATGTACATTATATACTCTTAGTGTTACAATCCTAGAGGAAATCAGTCCTGACTGTTCATTGGAAGGACAGATACTGAAGCTGAAGCTCAAGTACTTTGGCCACATGAGAGGACTCATTGGAAAAGACCGTGATGCTGGGAAAGATTGATGGCAAAAGGAAAAGTGGACGGCAGAGGATGAGATGGTTAGATAGCATCACAAATGCAATGGGTGAGGATTTGGTGGACTTTGGGGGGGCAGTGCAGGATAGGGAGGACTGGCGTGCTGCAGTCCATGGGGTCGCAAAGAGTTGGACACAACTTAGTGACTGAACAACAAATTTCAATCCAAAATAATCAAGGACTGTCCTCTTGATTATAATGATAATGTCCCTGTAAATTGCAAAGCACCCGATGTATACACTTCTGAAAGATTAGACAGAAGGAAGAAAATGAGAATTTTCTCTATGTAGTGGTCATTTGGATGTAAGCATCCCAGATATTGTAACTCTACTGTAAGTTGCTTCCATACATACAACTTCTCATGTGATACATTGGTTTCTGTCTGCTTTGGTTGGTTGATCACTTATTACTCCCATTTGATGTCTTGGAATGTGTCTTTGCCCAAAATTTTGTTTTTGCCATGCATTACAAAGACACTAATTAAAGAGGAAAAGTAATTTATTGGATATTCAAATCAAAGCAACAACAACCACAGGGCATGTAAAATAAAATGAAACTTAATTGAGAAGGACACTATTTCAAAAATTACAGAGACCCCTAAAAGATATTAAATAGGTATGAAGAATAAAAGAGAGAAGCATGAATAAAAGCAGCAAGACTGATGCCCCCTTTTAAACTGGGTCCTTTATCTGTTACCTGATTCCTGCTGCTGCATTGTGATACTCATGATTACAGCTGTATCCTCCCTAATGGAAGTTGCAGAAGTTTATTTCTTCCCCAACTTGGTTTCCTCCATTTTCCCAATTATTTCACCATTTTCTAGGAACATAGAGACATCTGCTGGCTTAGAGAGGCATCTGGGATACCCAGTATCTTTTCCTCACATGTCTTGGTCTAACAAGCTACAGAGAGGATTTTTAATCACTGTGGGTTTCTAAAGGTTTTGATTGCCAAGAAGTGGGGTCAACTTTCTTTATTTGTCCACTTTCCCAAGCAGATATCAGAAATATTCTGGTCAAATGTTCAGGCTGGACTTCTCTAAAACAAAAAAGGTGAATACTCTGGGATCTAAAAGAGCAATGCTCTGCACCATGAGAACATTTGGGAGACCTTCAAACCAGCTATATAAATAAATTGTTTGGAATGAAACCTTTACAATATGAACTGGGTTAAAAAGGCTATGAGCCCTAGCCTTCTTTCAGATCCTAGATTAAGCGTTTCCATGAGTGCAAATCCCAGCTTGTTGTGCCTCTAATAATGTGAATTAGTTCTGTTAGATGAAACAGTGGAGTCTTTTTTTTTTAAGTTGTAAATGAAAAAATCATTGCTATTGGTAGAGAGTACTGGAGAGGACTCTTGGAGCAAGAGAAGCTTTGTGGAGGGTGGACTTTGTTACTCCCAAATTAAATAAAAGCTACTCTGGGTCAAAGGCCTTTCCTAAATTTTCATGAGTATTGGCTGCCTTTTGCAATCCTTGTGTGGCTCAAAGAGGCCTTAGAGAGATTTCTTTCGACACACTTATCCATCATCTTGGACCTGTTTTGATGATTGAGTAGGAAGGAATAAGGTGGGAATTCTGGGTTGAACTAGAATATGAGGCAGAAGAGCATATGGGAGTAAGTTATGTGAATTTCTTCTTAACATTGACGTGGTTTGAGCAAGCAAATCAAAATCATAATTTAGCATACCTGCGTCAATTCTACCAGGATTGTGGTCTGATTAAAAACTCAGAGGGAGTGCAATTGTCTGAAAGGATAGCTAGGACCTGACCTCACTGGCAGGTCACTCATGCTACTAGCTTGCTGTGACTCCAAGGATGTATGCTTTGCCAACGTGACAAAACTACAACTAAGTATCTGAGAGAATAGTTTCAGATATCTTAAAGCACTCTATATTCAAAATGCAGTAATACTTTCTCATCTCATAAATCCCTTTGATAAACTGCATTTTGGAGAGATCCATATTAGATGCGGCTTCCAGTGCTGAGACAAAATATACAGTATTTAAGTAGTCCTTGCTTAATGACTGGTTGCTTAACAACTGTTTGAAATTACAACAGACTCAGTTACTGATGATCCATCCTCAGAGGTGTCACTGTTGCGCACACACCCTGCAATTATGTGATTACATTTCAGGCGCTGGGCAACTGTCTCGTATTTATGACCAGTTACAGCATCCCTTGGTTACATGACCACAATTTTCAACATTTTTTTTTTTGCTGTTTTCCCAGCATTTTTTTCTGGTTTCATAAAAAATTGTAAAATTGAGTTAGGTCATATGGCGACCCACTTAAAGACAGCAATGACTTATGACCAAAGCTCTGGATCTAACTGTGTTTGTTAAGTGAGGACTACATAAGAACCTGTAGGGTGGATCCTTTAAGAGTATTATATACTTGATATCCAAGCTGTTCCATAGAGGTTTCAAGAGGGATAGATCAATTAGATAGGGTCCTTCATGTTTATTTGGATCAATTAATAAGAACTCTCTTTTCTGCTACCAGTGATACCAGGAGGAGGGGACATTTACTATCCATTCCTTCATTTTGCAATTATCTCTAATGATCTTTCACCACCAGATTTGCCAAGATTCCACCAATTCCTTTAAGGGGAAATAATTTGTCTCTTTCAAAGCCTTTCTCTCGTAGGATAGAGACTTGAACTTAGTAACAATTTCATGAGCGGAGTGACATTTAGATTTCTAGAAACTCACATAAAGGTGACCTGGGATGAGAAAGCATTAGTCCAACACAATCCCTTAGCTCGCTGTTCCTGTTGGCAAATGGGGGGAAAATTTATTCACAGATGCTGAGAGAATGAATGAGTCTTTATAAACTTTGCTGGATGATATTTCTCTACTGCAGTCATGTCCTCTATATAATATTCTCCAAAAATCTGTGACAGAAATCAAGACCAGATCTCACTTGAAATTTACCAGAACCTCTGGCAGCGGAAAAACATGAAAAAAAGGAATGAATCTACAGTTTATACTTGAGCAGAATTTTAAAGAAACGTCTTCAGACTTTAGGGGGGTTTGTACTATAGTACAATTTCCTTCCTTTGGACAGAAATTAGTTCAGTTGGATTCCTGGAAATTTCATTTGTCACAGCAGTCATCTTCACCACCACCAGCAGCACCAACTTCATCCACAGTAGGAGTAATAATAGCATAGGATGAGAAGCACTGCAATTTTTGCAAAATGGTGCAGGAAACATAGAAAGCAAATGAACACGACTGTATTCACTTCCAGATGACAATCTGTTGTTGTGAGCAGTAAACAGAAGGGAAGTAAGAAAGCACATTTATTGTCTATAATTTGTGGGAATTGTTGTTTTTAAGATAATGGTGTTCCCTGTTGTCAAAAAAAAAGAACTGTTATATTTAAAAAATGCATCTTATATTGTTAAATCACCTTTTTCAATCAACCCAACCATCTGTTGCCTATTAAACCACTGTCTGTTCCGGCTGCATTCTTACACAACCCTTTTGGCAAGTCAGGTCAACATGTGCTTCATCTTCCAGTGTGGCCTCCTAAAAGGGAATGACCCCAATTTAGCATTTTATAGAGGTTTCAGGCTTGCTTTTTTATTTTCCCCATAGGCCATCGCAGAGAGACTTAGGCGGAACTTTTATCATTGCTTCCAGCACAAATTAGCTCACTGCTATTCTTCCTCAGCTGGAATTAACCATCTATCTGTCCTCTGGATTGTATTTTTAGAACCAATTTTGGTATTTTAGCCTGGAACTACATACTTCTTGGAGGAAAAATGAGAATTGGAGGAAAAAATGATGGTCAGCTAACCTAGCCCGGGTCCAATGTTTGAGTCGAGAGCACCATGAATAGATGGCTGTCCAAAATCCAAGAATCTCCTTCAGGCAATTTGTTTCTTTCTCTAGCAGTCCTTATCACCCACTTGCTCTTTGAATATTTAGCCAAAATCAATTATTCTGAAATTTCCATCACTGGTTCTCATCCTGTCCTCTACTGCAACACAGAACATTCTGTTTTACCCAGCCCTTAAAATGTTTGGAGGCAGCTATCATCTTTCATCTCATCCTCAGGAAATGACTATCCGAATCTTTCAACCTGTTCCCAAAGACTTTGGTTTCTATAGCCTTTCCATTTGTTTATTACTATTCTTTGGAAAAGCTCCAAATAATTAATCATGTCATTCTTAACACGTGACTCCCAGAGGTACATATTAGTTTCCAAAGTAGGGTAATGCATAAATTTATTTAATCCAATTTGAATAAGAAATAATTTCACATTTTCAAAACATTTTCAAAGCACACATGTTAAACCTTAGTTATACTGTACTTCAGAGTTCACATATGTCTGATTTCTGTCATGCAGCTTTCCTTAGCATAACTTATTTTTTACTTGGCAAAGTCTGTAAAAATATCAATGTATTCATGAAGCAATTGCACAAAAGGAATACAATTTGAGAACACAATTTTAAGAAGCTGAATATTGGGCAAATTATAAAGCATGTGTATGTTTGGAGAAATGTGCCTAAAAGGGCAGGAAAATTTTAGTGTGAACTTTTTTTAAACAAATCTCAAATATGAAAATGAAGACCAAACCAAATTTATGGATAGAAATAAGTCAAACCTAAGCAAAGAAGAAGAAGAAATGGAAAGAAACCAAAACAGATTCACAGACATGAGAAATCAAGAGAAACCCAGTTGATAGAATTGTTCTTTTTTACTCCAGATGTAGCCTGCAAAGTCCAATTGGAAAGAGGAGCTGCAACAGATCGGCCAGAGATGAAGCTTAACCTTTCCACTGGGGTTCCAAAGGAGTGTTTGAGATTGCAAACACATGTCTGGAAGCCAGCTGGCAGAAAAGGCTTAGTGCTGGAGATGAATTGCAATGGGAAAGCTTGAGAAGGGAGATTTTAAAAACACATATTTATCCTGAATTAGCAGGGGGAAATTAGTATCTGGGGATCATCTGTTCAGGCACAAATTATTCCCACCCATCACCATAAAGCTAGTGCATGAAGAATGCTTACTCTCTTATTGGGGAGGCAGTGTTTAACCAAGTGATGATACTCTATCCAATCAGACTTTGCTGACTTTGGTGTTTGGGAAATCAACCAATCCATAGCTTTAGGGAAGTTTTTTGGCTACCCTTGGGCATTTTACATTGCAAGCCCATCCCTTGTAGAGCTGTATTTTTCTTCTAGGAAGTCAAGAGCCAAAGGAGCTAAAGCCTGAGAAATGGGAAGTGAAAGCAATCATAAGAAGAGAACTGTCTAACAGCCAAAAAAAGAAAAGGAGGATGCCTTGTTATCCACAAAGTGATTAAAACATAAGAAATGCTTAGAAGAAGCAATTAACAAGATGGGAACTATGTTATTGGCCAAAACCAAAAGCTAAAGCATTCAGGTAGAAGCATAAGGGATGCCTGTGTTAATACTGAAGGTGTGCATCTGAGAAAGAAGGCTCCCTGCTCCACCAGTTTCTGAATTTATGGATTCAGAAAGCAAAGATCTAGTAAGATTATCTCTTGCAGTGTGATCACTTTAGCCCATCTTTGTGTTCATTCCAAAAGGAGCTTTTCTGCATCCTTCAGCCCTTTGAGGTTAAGGAGCTAGTACCTTAACAATTAAGGTCAATTGCATTCTTAAGTGGCTTCCACATTATTGAATAGCTTTCCTCCTAAATTAAATGGAGGGTGTATGGTGGTGCAAGTGGTTAAGATGTTTGGCTTGTCAGCAGGAAGGTTGGCATTTCGAGCTTGAGACCCAAGCACTGCCATGTAATGGGGTGAGCTCCCCTTACCTGCTCCAGCTCCTGCCAACCTAGCTGTTCAAAAGCATGTAAAAATGCAAGTAGATAAATTTTTTGTTGTTCAGTCGCGCAGTCGTGTCCGACTCTTCGCGACCCCATGGACTACATTACGCCAGGCCTCCCTGT
>JANHZU010003161.1:357859-368887 GCA_032468055.1 Acrochordus granulatus | reverse complement strand
TCTGGCAGAGCTCTCATCTTCATTAGAGCACACAAGCCCCCCAACCACAGCAAGGTGGTGCCTCACTGGGGGGATAAGTAGATAAATAGATACTACCTATTGGTGGGAAAGGTAACAATGTCCGTGCACCTCACATATAGTCATGCTGGCCACATGATCATGGAAACATCTTCAGACAACGTTGGCTCTTTAGTTATGAAATGGAGATGAGCACTGGCCCCTAGAGTCAGCCATGGCTGGCAGGGAAAACCTTTACTTTTTTTTTTTACCTGAAGTAAGTGGAGCCCCTTGCCCTGTTTGCACTTTATAAAGCCATTAATTCCATCCAATACCATAGAGTCTTGAGGACAGACAATGGACTTGGTTTGCATTTGTAATTTTACTGTTTGCATTATTTTGCATAACAAATATAATAAAAATAGTTATCATATACTGTAGTTTAACAATATAGTTTTATTATATATTGCTATAATATATATAATAGAGTTTAAATAGTTATCTCAAAATAGCACTATAGAAAGAGTGCGATCAACCAATCAGTGAAAATCCTTGGTTAAAGATAATGTATTGAGTTCTTTTAGAGAAGAAGAAACTGAGGGCAACACCCAAGTAATTACATTTCCTATCTTGGGCACAACACAAGAAAAAAGCCCTTAGAAATAACAAGCAGACCAAAGAAAGTGAGGCATTTTTAAAGGGTCTTTTCTGTTAATGTCCAGAAAACTTCTGTCAAGAGGGGATGCACTGGGCAAGATCCTAAATAATCTATGACTTTAAAAGATTAACCCAACTTCTTAAAATCTGTTCCAAAAAGGACCACTTATCAATTCAGGACTTTCAGTATACATGACTATGTCATGCCTGGGTGAAGACATATGCTATTGAATATAGCCTGGGTGCTACACTTTACCCCAATTCTAATATCTGGAGATTCATCAAAAGTAGTGAATATGGAATGCATCACAGTAGTCGGGAATGGGGGGGGACCAAGCACTGGGTAACTGTTTCTATATGTGACTAGCTCAGACACAATGGTAGCTAATGTAATGTAGACTGTGCAAATATACTTCTTTTCCCCACTGCAATCTGGAATTCAGAGGTATCTAGAAATCAGAAGCCTCACAGTCTCTTTTTTCAAAAATGCAAACCAGTTGAGAAGAGGTTAAAACTCAATCCCAGAGCCTCACTGCGGAGCAGTGAGACAAACTAGCAAACAAGAGCATTTCTGTCTTACCTGGATTTAATTTCAGGTTCTCAACTCCCATCCAGCCCATTAGTAAATTTAGCATTGATTAGTGCCAAGGAGCAGTAACTGGATGCCATCCGCATAGTGAACATACATCACTCCAAAGGCTCAAATAAACTCGCCAGCAGTTTTATGTAGAGTCTGAACAAGGGAACGAGATGCGGCCTGTGGATCATCTTAGATCTAATGTAAATAAAGGATCAGGCTTAAATGATGCAGTTCTCATCAACAGGTTTATTGAAGCTACAAGGTCACAAGAATTTCTCCAACTACCCACCAAGCACCTGGACTCCCCAGACAAAGCTAGCAGTTTTCAGGAGGGGTTGGACCTCTGGCATTTGTGCATGTATAGTGATTCCTGGCTGATTCCTCTCTTAACCCCTGACCCTGCCCTTCTTTCTCCCACATCAGTAGCCTGGGTGCCAAAGAGAAAGCCCTCAGCACTACCTTCTGAACAGAAAAGTTGGAACCACAATAAAATAATACCACAATGCTTATCTCCTGTGATGTTTGTGGGAGGTTCTAGAGGGATATGTGCAATGTTGCAGCATTGTGATGCAAGCCCCATCCTTTTCTATATGTGATAATGATTTTGCACATGCCCCAAAAGTTTGGAGATTGCAGAAGCTGCTGTCCAGTTCTGTTATGCAGTTTGGAAAGACATCATTTAAATGAATTCAAATTAAACAAGAAAATGCAAGAGAAATAGAAAGCACACCAAAATAGCTTCATTACTTTTTTGCCTTGCTAAGGTCAGAGGTGACTCCTTTTTTCTCCTCAACACATGTTGAGGTCTCATCTATCATTTTCAATATCTAGAAGAAGGTTTTTCACATATGCTGTACATGCCTATAAGGAACTACTGTTGGGCCTTGTAAAGCAAAGTGATAAATCTCTGAAGAAGGTCAGTATTTTCTGTGATGCCATTTCTGGAGTATTGTGGACTAATCCTTTCTGCTTTGTCAAACCAGTTTTCTCTGCTGCTGGTTGCAGTTCCCATATCCATCTAATAATGACTTTAGAGGAAGTCACTGCTTCACCGTCATTTCCTTCATTTGAAGAACATTCAGGGCACTCTTTGCAAGTGTTATACAGAGCAACAGAAAATAATGTAAAACTTACATGCTGGCCACATGACCACGGAAGCATCCCAGGACGAACACTGGCTCTTCAGCTTGGAAACGGGGATGAGCACCGCACCCTAGAGTCGGTTATGACTGGCAGGGTTACATTTACCTCACCTTTACCTAATTTTATTCTGATCTAAATGTCACCATCAACAGAGTTTTCAATTTCATGTCTGAGTAAAATAAATCCTATTTGGGAAGCCAACTGAAATCAAACCAAATGAAAGTCACCTTGCATTTTATGGCCAGACTAGATATTACATACTTAGTTGCATATGGTTTTTCATCAATCCTTGTTGTTGTTCTTAATCCAAAGCAGCCCTGACAGATTACAAGTATGAGCAAAGAAACAGCAGGAGAGAAGAAATGCTTTATCATTTGTCATGCCAGTGGTGGTGAGAACTGTTCTTGTATTCTTTGCTTCTTGTAGGAAGAACAGCTCCTACCTTCAGATACTCATCTTAGTCTCTGCATGTGACTGGCATGCATGTCATGTATTCTTAGATGGACATGACAAGCTGCATCCCTTCTACACCACTTCTGTTTCTTATAATTCTCCCCAACAGCTGCTCCATCTGGGATGAACTTTGGCAGGTCTCCCATTATGCTTAACAATATCTTTGTGGCATCCGGTTACTGATGAGCTGAAGCAGGACATGGGAGGCCCTTGAGAATCAGCACAGGGATTCAGAATCCACATCCTGCCCCATGTTGATAAGCCAAGAGCTTGTTCAGTAAGGAAGTAGTGCTCACTGTAGAATGCAGCTGTGAGCCAGCCATGCAGATGCTTCCAGGTGATCAGGTCAAAGGTTCAGCACCAACCTTGTCTCTTGTAGCAGTCAGCATGGCAGAAGGAAGGCAGGGGAATGGGGAGGAATTATCTCAAAGACATTCCCAAGGAAAGAAGCACATTTAATAGTTTCCACAGTTGAAGGAACCAACAAAGACCCTATATTTTATCAGGAAGAGAACAGACAAAGAGAAATTGCTGTTCCTACAAAAGCTAAAGGGTTGGTTTAAACAGCAAATGGCTAGACTGACTGCAGAATTTGATGGAATCTGTTGCTCTTTTCCTTTCCCCAAATAGATTTTGATTCTGTCACTTTTTTTTATTTAAATCTTTAAACACATGTTTTGACATGATTTGCATGAAAAAGTAAACCAGGTTGACCCAGATTCATAAAATAGCTGAATAGATCTTTTGGTTGGTTGGTTGGTTGGTAACAATTTTATATTGCTCCATCTCACAATTCTAGGTGATGTATAAGAATCTCACAAGCAATCTTACCATAGCTAAACTAATGTGGTTGATAAAAATAAAAAAAACAATAAATGATGGTCATCTTCCTACCTCACTAGGTCTCAAATCCATCAAAGGAAAAAGGAAATTTTTCAAAAGCTTTCTACAATCAAGGAAAGAAAGGGCCAAATGCATATCTAGAAGGTGCATGTTCTCAGACCTAATGAAGCTACAGTAATGATCTAGGATTAGGGCCACAACCAAAAAGGGCTGTCTTCTAGCCCACATGCACTTCCATTTGCCATTAGGATACCGTCTTAAGCAGGGACATTCCTTAATGATCTAATGGAAAGGGCAGACTCATTAACAAGAAAAGGGCCCCTCAGTAACCTGGTGCCATGCCATATCACCATGCCTGGAGATTTGTTGAAGGTACAAATTAGCCAAGTGTATGTGAGGTACAACTTGGGATAAATGGAGGAGCAGACGTCTAAAATGCTCTGCACTCATACTTCATCTGTTTGCTGAATTATCCCATTTCATAACATAGATAACACATAATTAATTGCTGTAATTATTTCCTACCATTCAGGATTAGAGAAATGTACAAGCAATATAAACAATGACAAATAAATATGCAATATGTACATATTATTTTAAATAACACAAAAACAGACAGGATATTTCCTACAGGGCAAGTAAGAGGGAAAAATCTAGCTAAGTGGGCATTGAGCCATGAACTCATCTTTTTAAATGGGTTTTCATGGTGTATGAAGCCACACAAAAATCTAACCATTATTAGCCCATTGTATGTTAGGCAAATGCAGCTTTTAGACCTTAAGCTGACCTGATTCTGAAGTTCTGCTAACGCAGCATTACTGTAACTTCATTGGGTTTGTAATAGTTCAAGTTTCCATGATGTCCAGAAGAAATATTTTAAAATGCAATCAAAATATAAAGGGCCTCCAGTATTAAAACAGGAAGGGGGGAATCAGTGGCTTGGAAAAGGGACAGGAGATGTCGAGATTAGTTCTCCTTCCTTAATATGAAATAATCTTGGGAGTAAAGTGCTGAAGTGACATATTGGGCAAGAAAAATGATTAGAATTGGAACTTCTTTCATCTTTCAACTCCTGTCTAATTCTTTATCCTTGATACACATAATAAAGACTTGAATTGTTGCCGACTCAGCTCCCTCCTTCTGAAAGGGTTTTACTTTTAGGATGTGCATCTGTCCTCGTGGCTAAGCTACAAAAACGAAGACCAGAAAAGAGAGAGGTCACAATTCCACCTAATCTCAGATAATTCAGCACAAGAGAAGATTTCTTTGGAGAAATGTGGAGGATGTTAGCATACCAGATAGACTTTTCCCAGGAGGGTGAGAAGTAGAAGTAGAGAATGTGGGAGAAAGGAACCCCATTCAAAGGAACACACTGTGTGTGTGGGTACGTGTGTCTGGTGTTTGATTTCAGCTGAAGTTCTAATCTGAGGTAAATCAGCTTGCTTTTTAGAAAGTCATTGATTGTTTAGAAATTCAACAAAATAAGTATAAATGATGTTTCATAACTAAAATAAATTATAAATTAAACCAAATCACACCTAAATGAACAAGGTCATTCCATGCAAATATTTAAAACTGATATAAAATGTTTTATATTAAAACAATGTTTTTAAAATGGCATAGTAATCCTAAAGTAGATCCATGCCTTCTCATGATTCTAACATATTATCAAGATTACTATTTATTTATTTATCCTTATTATTTTATCTTCCTAATAATTGCTGCTGGAAAAGACAAGAATTTTCCAACAGCAAGTGCAATCCGAGCTTCATTCCAATAGTATAACATTTCATTTTTCTGTGAAATATTCCTGTGAAACCCCTTTGCTCATTAAACCTTTACAGCAACATTGGTAACTGGCATTCTATTGCACCTTCTCCAAGCTACTTACTTTCCCCTTCACCTGATCCAAGTATACCTATAAAGAATATGGCGTTTAGGGTCTCCCTCCACAGTGACGTTCCATCATTTTTCTCTCTCACAGCCCCAGGGAGCACAATCATAGTGTGAGAAAGGTCAGCTGGAAAAGTGGCCACATGCATATACAGTACAAGTTTTCAACAATGGCTCCTTTCTGCATCTTCTTCTGATTTATGTTGTTCTGCATAGATGCGAGCAATACTCAAGGACCACTATCATAGCTGAACACTGGGAACAAAGTCTTGTCCTGGCACCTTCTTACTTGGATACTTAGATTGGAGAAGGCCCTTTGACCTATCCCCAAAATAGTGACTGCCAGAGAATTGCTATTAGGAGCTGGAGATATTCAAAAATCCCAACATTTTGCTTGAGTAACAGCACCAAGCCAGTCCACAAGGCAGACAGAACTCTTCTTGCCCCACATGTATCACCTTGTTCTCTAGTTTTAGAAAGAATCCTCAGGACCAAGAATGGATTGCTGCTTCTGAAAACTGTGTAAAAGAAACTCAAGGCACAGCAGCCAATGTTTCCATTTTCTGTTGTCAGTTCTCCCTTCAAGTCTTCCCAGCTTGCTTCAATGTTTGGGCAGAGGTTGCTTTTTTCTGTCAGAAAGTAATTAGACCCATACAGCTGGGATGAAAAATTCTGGATATGGAATAGAGAAAGGGAACAGGAAGCAACTGCAGTCAGAGTTCTCATTTCAGTATGAGTTTAAAAGCTGTATCAACCAGTATCGAGCACAGCATGAACAGAAGTTCGTCTCTGTTCACATACATCTACACCTGGCTGCTTGGAGTTCAGAGTTTTCTCTTTGATTACCGAGGATCTCTGCTAAGGAGACATTCAAGGATTGTATTTCAGAGTCCCAGCTGGTATCCTGAGATGATTACATGGATGGATTTGCTCACCGTTTGCTCCATGCTGAAGTTGATCAGTTTTTCATTGCTGGCTGGGTTCACAATTTGTTTTAGGCCATCAAGTGTCCAACCAAGTTGCTTCACAGCACATGGAAACATGAATGATATATTTCTCTTCAGAGCATTAAAAGCAATTGCAGGTAATCTTCAATTTACAACCACAATTGGGACCAGAATTTCCATTGCTAAGTGAGTCATGCCTAATTTTACAACCTTTTTAATTCAGTGAATTACATGGTCATTAAGTGAATCCAGCTTACCCCATTGACTTTGCTTGTTGGAAGCCAACTGGGAAAGTTGCAAATGGTGAGCACATGTCTCTGGGACACTGAAGCCATTGTAAATACATGGCAATTGCCAAGCACTTGAATTTTGATCACATGACTATGCAGATGCTGTAATGGTTGTAAGTGCAAGGATGAGTCATAAGTTACTTTTTTCAGTGCAGTTGTTACTTTGAACAGTCACTAAACAAATGGTTATGAGTCAAGAACTACTTGTACATCTTTTAAAAAGTTCATGTGACTGCTTGAAATGTGGCTCCTGTGTCTTTGCACATGTGCAATTACAGAAGCAAAGTGGCTAAGTGTGGACATACATGTGGATCAGCTTTTGAATAAACTTCATGCGTCTTTCAGTAGACAAGACTAAATTAAAGATTGGAAGACAGGTGTTTTATGCTCCTGAACACTGAAAACACCTTATCCAAATATTTTGCACCCATCCACTGTGCAAACCAGACCCAAACACTGTAGTGCATGTGTGAGAATTTATGGCTAATTTATTTATACCATAGATGAGTTTGGCCAATAATGGCTTATTCAGCAACCATGAAAAGCAACTATGACTAAAGGTGAAATGTGAACTCTGCCAGCAAGTCTTGAGTTTAGATGTTGCCTTTTTGGCCTCAAATAAAAGGAAAAGACCAAGATACTGTTTTATAGCCATTCTTACACCCTATCCCCAGTTTTGCTTATTTTGGGGGACATTGGGCCTCTTTCCATCAACTGCTTTTGATCCACAAGGAAATACCAACTCTGATTTGAAAAAAATAATATACAAATTATAAATTGGGAGTTTAATCACCTAAAACTCTGTCCTAAGGGTTCCTGAACAAATTTGATGCATAAAACAGTTGGTTGTCAACATGCCTAATTCTGGCTTTTTTAATGGTGAAATAAAGAAAAAAAGGCTATATCACCAACAGAGAAAAAATATACTGTAAAGGGAAAAAACTAAAGGTATTACTATGTTTTAAATAAACATGACAGAAACCCTAATTAACAGAAAAATAATCCATATAGTAGCTAACAATGGCTATATAATTCAATCAAAATGTCTATCATTAAATCTAGACCATATAGCGAACTATTGTGCCATCTTCTCAATTTTAGAAAACAGATTTTTTTTTTAAAAAAAAGAATAGATAAGAAACTCATATCCATGATTCACTGCTTAAAATCAAAATTCTGAAATATTGTATTTGGATACAGTAGTGCACGCAGCCAATTAGAGAAGCCGTGGCATTCTGGGTGAGACCACATCACTTTGGGAAAGGAAAATAAATGCATGGACCTCCTATTCCAAGCATATTCAAGTTATTTTGAATCACACCAAACACTATCATCTTGTATCATTATGAAAATTGGGGATGGGAGTGGCATGTTCTTACTTTTTACCTTGCAGGCACTTTGGTTGGTTGTCTTGGTTCTTTTAGATTATCCAATGCATGAATATATTATTGCAAATCATTGTTTTGCAGTTGCCAGTCCAATTCTGAGATCCTGATTGTTAAGATATGTATTTGTAAGCATCTGGTTTGAAGCAAGCATCTTTACTTCATTTTCTTCTACTGCTCAGCTTTTCCTACTCTGTCTCTTACAGGATGCAGAAAGTAAGAGTATCTTGGAAGACTTCTTGGCCAGTTTTCTCCTCTCGTGCCCAATAGCTTTCACTTGGGAGCCCAAGTCAGAAGCCAGACACAATGTCTGAATACTCTGATTGCTTGTGTTAGATTCCCTATGATTCTCTGCAAATCTTTCCCTACGTATTATCAGCTATCTAATTGAAATAGCATTTAACAAGCAACATGGATTGCTGCATAGTAATGTCAGTGGGATACCACTGGGGATACAAAGGGAAATAAAAGCATGATCTCTGAAAGAAATGGGTGCAATATTAAATCATTGAAGATTTCTATTTTCAAGGAGTAGACTGCAAAATGACCTTTAGCTGTAGGTGGCACAAAGAAATTCTAAACTCTTTTGATCCAAAACCCACTCTCTGTGTGTCTTTGTGTGTCTGTCTGTGTGTAAGTGTGTGTGTGAGGGGGGGAAGGGGAGGGGGAGAGTGAGAGAGATAATTATTTAGCTGTTAAATGTGCCATCAGCAACTCATATAAAATGTTGGCTTGGCTGATTGCCCTGACAGAAATCAATATAAGTCACGTAGCCATTAAGTCATATGGAAAGAAGCAATCCAGTGCAAGTTGTATTATTTGAGGGGTTCAAGACTGCAGTTGTCTGTGTGGTATATCATGCCAAATGGGCTGTGGAAAGGGAAATAAAATAAAATACAAATGAGGCACTGCGTCAAAGAGAAAGCAGATCCATATACTTATGAGTGTATGGAGGTACTGGGGGCACGCCAAATGGTTTACCACTAATTGGAAAAGGCCTGACTATCCTCTTATTGTGGCCATCAGGAGTAACCTCAGAGTTATGGAGAGAAAACAAAAGATTAGAATGGAAGATACTAGTCTGTGTCTCAAGACTCTAGAGATAATTTTATCAAGGTTCAGGAAGTTACTGAATTCAGAAAAGCATGCAGTGGCAAATAGAAGTGATGGCCTTTTTCAGAGCACACTATACATACAGTATTTACATCATGCTATTCCCTTTCAGGATAAACATCATTATGTAAAGAGCAGATAGGGAGTAAAAAAATACTAAGAAGAAGGAATTAAAGGTAATGGGTAACAGAAAAAGAAACCACTATTCACTTTGAGTTCATCCTGATAGCCCACTTCCCATAACATGAAGATGCCTTATCAACAATTTTTGAGAGAATGTTCTCATAGCATTACTTCCACCTCATCCCCAGCATGCTGTGGGCACAGTTTAGAGCTCTCTTTATTTGTTCATATTTGATGTTGATAATGATGTTTTCCTTCTACTCCTGATAGAATTTCCAAATTACGAAGTAGGGGATGTTGAAGATGAGCCTGTAAATGACAAGGTACTTTTCATCTACAAGTTGCTGAACAAGTCTGCTGTTCTCTCCCTGCCTGGTTACTGGGAATTGTCTTTACTGTCATTTCATCTTGGTTGTGAAAGAGTATGGACATCTTGCTTGCTCAGCCTGTTTATGTACAGTAAGCTGGGGTGGACGTGAGAATATTGATTCAATAAAAATAAATTCTTCCAGATTTTATCTTGAATTTATTTATGGACTGTTCCAATCAGAACCATCTCTGATCTTATTTCTCCTCTTTCATTTTGGATAAAAAACATAAAAGTAAAACAATTGATCATATAATAATATCACCTATATTGTCAGCACATAGATGATAATCAATGCTGATGGATAATCTCTCCCAATAGCTTCATATAAATATTGAACACAAATAGAGAGAGCATGATTCCTGAAGCACCCTAGAAAGCTCAATCTTTCTCTCTCTCTCCTCCCACATCATCGTCAAATAGGACTGCCTCTTTAGAAGGGAAGAAAGCTACTGAAGAGCAATGTCCCCAGTTCCTAACCCTTGGAGGCAAGGGCACCATAATAGATAGCATGGGAAGCTGGATCAAGCAAAATCAGGAGGATCACACTTCCCTTATTCTGGTCTTCTCAAAGATAACCCACAAATGCAACCAATATTTTCTCAATGCTGTGCTCAGGTCTACAAAAGGGAAAGTTGGAGATTAGTTTATAAATCTATAGAATGTCCACACTGAACAATGACTTCTTGAGAGCTGCACTAACAACTCTTTCAGGAATGACAGACTCCTCAAATTCTTTTGGGGATGACAGGACTCTCACTCAAGGATGTATTTACCCCCACTCTAACTCAGGTCCTTATCACTGCTCTGAAAGCTTTACTCAACTAGGAAGCGCAGGGATCATGTCACAGTGCCATGAACCTTGCAATGAACTCTGTTCACTTTCCCAGGTGTCCCAGCAGCAAAATAATCTGACAAGATGAAGTCTTAATCACCTCCACTGGATTTGCCCAGTTGGGCAACTCCAAGCAGATGTAAGTAATTTTGTCTTCCAAATCCCTAACAAATTCTACACTTTCGCCAACCAGAAGATCTTCCTGCCCAGGTTTTCCCAGTATAGTCCAAGATCTTTTAAAAAGAAACAACTGAAAGGCACTCTGCAGACACAATAATAGCAAAAACTATGTGTTTAGCTGTTCTTATCCCCTCAATGAAGAGCTGGACAAGGGAAAGTGTTGGTCAGGCACATAGAACCAAACTGAAGTTCAACCTTATTCCTGAAGCTCTCTCAGCCCAG
>JANHZU010003161.1:336459-357759 GCA_032468055.1 Acrochordus granulatus | reverse complement strand
CTTCAGAAAACCAAGAGTTCTCCCTTGAAAAAGAAACTAAGATAAGCTGTTTAGCAACAATTTCACCAAAAACTGTTGCCATCCTTTTATTCTGGCAGGCAACTGAGGTCTCACAGAACTGCCCAGTGTAGATTCAAGAAACTCCTCAAGTACTTTTCAGAAGCTGCGTGGCTCTATTAGATGCCCAACTCAACTTCCCTAAAAAAATCCCGAACTCTATAAAACTAAATCCTAACCTTGAAAATAGAAAAGTTAGACTGATACATATGGGAGAATATTTTTTTTAAGAATAACTATTTGGTAGGAAGAAAAACCTTTTCTTGGACAACATATTTGATATGACATTGTGGATGCCAAGTTGCAAAATATATGGACTTTATAAGTAGGGTGTACATCACATTTCAGATTGGAAAAATGATGAGATCAAAAAAATAAGGATTGCACCTTGAAAGTGGAGACTGAAGCTATAAGCATTGAACTTTGAAGTTCCTAGAAAAATAGCAAGGTGTTTTTCTCATTTCAAACATCCTTTGTGATGGTTTGGGATCACAATTACCAAATAATTCTTATTGATATCTGAAATAAAATTATTTTTAAAAGTTGGAAGAGATGGTAAATGCTACTAGGAGGCTATTATCCCTCAATTGCTTATTTATTCCTACTAGCTTCTGAATGTCTACTTTGATATTCACCCACACAAGTCTAGATGACACCAGTTCATTCTTTCTGATATCTTTTAGCTCTTTCACTCATAATAAAACCACTTTCACGCAAGTATTCATCTGATCCATAGGACTGTATCATCTTCCTTCAAGTCTATTACATACGACATACCTATTTTTTTCCCCTTTCCTTTCCTTCATTAATTTATACAACTTACATTGTAGTCCTCTTATATTCCAGATCACAATCTTTCATCTGCCGTGGTCATTTCCAGATGGGTCCATGAGCTACTTCGGTGAACTGATTTAGGAATGGGAATCTAGATATTCGACCTTTAAACTTTGACTACATGAGATAAAAAGCTGTTCAGAAGTACCTGCAGTGCTAAAAAGACCTTGAGATTGTTCATCCATTCTTTGTAAGACTTTCCTCCAACTTCCCTTCTCTCCCCAACACAAGTCTGCTACTCCAATTACTTTATTATTACATATATTTCTTTTAAAACAATGAGAATGGTGGTTCAATTGTTTTAGAAATTAAATGGAAAAAGGAGTACTGTAGTTTTAATTAATTCATAAATACCTTTCTATTTCCATTATACTTGGATTATTTATAGAAACAGTATTAGATCTGAATGAAAGAGAAAAGATGTATTTGATGTCAAATGCTCATTATCCACAGAGTTTTGCTAAAAGTTATCCATTTGTAACAACTGGGCAGCCCAATCTTTAAAAATATATTGGAAACATTCCCATATGTACAATCATAACAAAAGCAACATTTAAGACAACAATCTTAAATTGTTGTCATCTTTGCTCTGTCATCGGGCCCAAATCTAAACCTAAAAAGAGAAAAAATTCACATTCTACTTTAGAAACTGAGTCTCTAATCAGCAGAATTTGCTCTGGAATAAAAATGCCCAAGATTACTCTGAAAATGGCTGTGACTCTTTGGAAGTTTATCCCTCTTCATAAAAAAGGAGGCATGAAGATGCATGGAAAGAGAGAGAGAGAGAGAGATACTTTTATAAAGTAAAATCCCCATCTCTTGGCATGTTTGAAGAATGAAAAAGAAAATGGTTTTTGACTGGGATCTACTTTGCTGGCAGCAGCCCTCATCAGTCTGGAGTAGACTGCTGGGTCATAGCAAAGAGTGATGAAAGACCCCCAGTCCCACCTACTCTCATTTCCCAGAGGAACCTCAGATTTCACTTCTGGTTGCACAAAGTTCATGGCTCTTTGCCAACAGCCAAGCAACTATGAGAACCCTGATGGATGATGGCAGAACCACCTGAGCCAATTTCCACTGGCAGCACCACAGACCTAGCTTTCATCACCCATCAAGCCATCTGTTGGTGTCTACCGGGGGGCTTTCGGTCTCCATTTCAGTGAGGAATATTTTTACAGCTGACTGGTGGTAGAGCTGGGATAGGTGAGAGAGGAAGACTGGACTGAAAGCAAACATTCAGGACAGACTTTGGAAGGGGGTGGATGGGTAAACCCAACAGTTTTCTACACACTCGGTAACCAAAGCCAGTGAGCCAACTGACAAGGAGAGTGCTGACAAAGGAGAGTCTTAGTATGGGCCTTTTTCCTCTAAAATGTATTTATGCAGCCCAGGAAATAAAACACTTGCGAACACATTTATCCAAAGTTAAGGATTACAAGCTTAGCAGGTTTTCCAAAGTAGCTCTAAGCATGTACTTAGTAATGCAATCCTGCACATGTCTACTTAAAAGTAAACTAGGCTGAGTTTGATGTGACATGACAGTCTAGGTAAAGTTACAATATAAACCCCTCTCAGTGAAGGTAATGGGACTCCTTACACCTCCAGCTTCTGTAAAGGGTAGGTGAAATATGCTTCTCTCTTCTTTCACTTTCCTTAATCAAATGTTCAGCAAAGCCAGAACAGAGGAGTGACTGACTGCTGGCAGGATTAAAATTTGGCTAAGACCGGTCCAAACTATTAAGGTACTCCAAATTTAAAGCCAATGTAAATACTTGAAAATTGTCTCTTAGCCCTTGGTGAAGGCATTGGCAAGTTGTTTCCAAAAATGTTACCAAGAAAACTGAAAGGACTTGTTCCTCAAGTCACCAGGAGTCAGGGTTGGCTTCATAGACCATAACAAAAAGAGAGCAAAAACTCACAGAGGGATTATGAGAATTAGACACATATCTGGATGAAGAAGAGTAGGAAAGGATTCTTTCTAGTAGCATTCTTATTTTTTTTAAAAAAAAGTGAAGAGGCTGAAAGTCCAGAGAAGTTAAGAGATGGCTTTTTGCTCAGTTTGAAGTTATTTGAATTTTGTCTTCAGACTACTTCAAGGTTAATAACTTGAACCTTAAAACAAATCTTCTTTAGATTTTTTAGAATGAAATGTTCCAATCAAATTTATACTGTTTACCACACTCACAGTGTGTGTGTTTCTTTACAGAGTGTGACTGCATAACAGCACACACACAGTCTGCTTCTAATCCTAGTTTGCTTGGAAGTAAATTTTATTGATTTAAATGGTTTGGCTCATCCTTCAAATCTCAGCTAGAGTTACAGATCAAGGAAAAAAAAGAATTATGTTCTGGTACAACAATCATAGGTGCATATTTTGAAATGTCAAACTTGGTTTAGAATTTCTGAATGGTATTGTTACTGTATATAACAGACTGGCAGCTGAGAAAATAGATGGCATTTTTTAAACTCCCATTGAATGTTCATGCTGTCACTCAGAGACAGTCACACTTTTTAAATGTGGCCATTTTAAAGGCTAATTTCTTAGATATTCAATGTGCAGAGGGCATCAGTACATGCTGAGTCCAAATCCATTCGTTGACATCTATCTATTGTTAAACTGAATCTAAAAAAATAGCAGACTTGGAAAGATAAATTAAGAGAATGGTTTTCATGTTAGCAATAATTATCATTAAAAACTCTTTTAAATAAATTTTCCTTTGCCTATTCACTGCCCCCATGGGGGGTTAAAAGAGTGTTTTTTAATAAGCAGACTGAACTTGGCAAAACTATACTTAGTTAAAGAGGAAAACAAGTTCAACAGATGGAAAAGAAGAGAGATGCTTTTGGTGAATGGAACTGCAACAGAAAAGATCAAGACTGATGTGGAACAATGTTTACAGCAGAAGAACATATTGGGCATTTTTTTATGTTCACAAGAAGATAACATTTTTTTATGTTCACAAGAAGATATTAGGTTGTTAGACCACATGAAAGAACTGAATTCCTGTTATATGTTGAAGGTTATATAATGAAATAAACCATAGTGTGCCTCCCTCCCCTCTCCACTTCAGCAGGACAAGATCCAGCTACTACTTGCTTGGCAGAAGGACTGCAAGGGTAGCCTTCATTCATCCAGCTGATTCTGTTGGGGTTCCACTGAAGATCTATCACAGAACCTAGAGTTTGGGAAAGCAGAGCCAGTGGCTGAATCTTCTCTTCCCTATATTGTCTTAAAGTTTTGGAGAGGAATTTATCGGTAGGAAGAAACTCCTGGAAGGATGGAAACTTTGCAGTCAATCGCTTGAACAAACAGTCAGTCAATCAATGCAATTGGAACTGGAATCAATTAGCTCAAAGAATGGTGACCACCCCTTTGCTGGAAGTTTAGATCACTCCCCTGCAAAGGGTACTTTATTATGGATTTCTGCTCTGATCAAGGAATTGGATAAAACTAGCCCAAATGGATTCTAGTGTTGATTCTCTGTGTTCTACATTTTAACCCTTTGTACTGTTGCAGTGTGCCAAAGATCTCATACACAAATGTTGGGCACAACTTGGTGAGTTGATCCCTAGTCCAAAGATCCAAGCAGGCACCAACGGAAACATTTATTTATTTTTTCTTGGCTTTCCAATTTTTGCCAACAGATGTCTCCAGAAAGATCAGATTGGGTACCCAGAAATCCAACATCTCCACCCAACCTCTGTTTGCAAAATAATAAACTTTTCTCTTCTCCTTTTCTTTCATCGTGCCATTCTCCTGTTAACAATAATATTCATCTTCTCTCTGAATTAGCACATGGAAAAAATGATTTCACTCAAAAAATATTTCTGATGATTCAGTTTTAAGAAAGCACAAACCAAGCAAATGAAAAATGCTTGGGTCTCTCGGGTCAATCATCCTCAAAGCATAGGCATCTCGCACATGAGTGACATAAGCAAGTAAATCACCTTGAGCCATTTCCAGATGGAAAGGAAAGGATATATTTCCCAGACATCATTTTGTACATTGCACCTATATTTAAAGGACTTTTGAGTTTTATCCATGCTGTAGGACAGCCATAACTTGAAATTTGCCCAAATTGCAAACAAATGAGGAAATACTGTACAAAATTGACCAGAATTGAAATAAAGGTACAAGTTCAGAATTTTGATCCAGGCAGACCAATCCACAAATTAGTTAAGTCTTCATAGCCAGATGGGGTTGGTTTAGATCCAATCCTTCAAAGGGAGTAAAGTGGCTTTAAATCCAAATACTCTATCTTAAACCATTTGTGGGTTGGGATTAAGGCCGATGCAGTACTTTCTCTATATCTGGGAGGTTTCTTGAATTAATTGCTTCTGTGTTTCCTTGCACAAAGTAGATAGAAGGCAGAACCCGTATTTGGCAGAGATATATATTCACAGTCCCTTCCTGCTGTCTTCTTGTTCTAACTTGGAATAAGAATCTTTGCCCTTTCCTTCAATATTATATTCAGTGTTAACAGAGATGCTCCTCAACTGATAGCAATAGATAAACCATGGCAACAATTGTTAGGAACTAATGAGAACAGTGAGAGACTTCCAGAGTCAAATATGTTCGTAAGCGGATTCTCCCTATTCTAAAAGCTCAGTAAGCAAGTTGTGATGTTGACATGTAGCCTAAACACGTTTTTTCTGTTATTCTTTTCCATGAACTAATTTATTGTGGAAGAATATAACTGATTTCATTATGTACAGAACAAATCAGACACTCTACATACAAGTTGCCTAGCATTAGATGGAACAAAAAAGTTTGTGTTGGGTTTCTTGTGTGTACAGACAAAAAGTAAAGCATGCTCTATTCAAGATTATAACGGTTCTCTTGCTTTTAGCTGCTTCTACTAGCTTTGAAGAATAGTGCACAGCAAGAGTCAGTAACCTTCTGGGGACCATTTTGTTCAACATTCTCCTAACATTCCTGAAATTACATGAAAAATTATTTCAAGTAAAATCTCATATTATAAAATATTTTAACTGCATGGACTATCATGAACTCTGTAGAGTACAAATCATATTTTGGAGAGGCATCTTTTGTAGGGTCTTAGTACATTGCATTTTTAGCAACTGACCCAGAGGAAGGGTTAAAAGTACTTGACACTGATGAAGCTGTATCTGTTTGACTGACATCCCTTTTTGGATGGTTGATTGCCTGGAACACATATGGAAACAGATTTGGAACAGGGTTAGTAGAAAAGCAAATTCCAGTATACCTCCTAAATTAGTTGCAGATGGTAAATCACATACATACACTACAGAATAAGGGAAGGGAATAAGGGAAGATTTTCACTCTTGGCTGTTCTAGTATTTTTAGGATCCTTAGATTAGAGCTGCAAAACTCCAGAGGACTAATAGATGATAGCAAAGGGAAACAAAAAGGTACTCCTTTGCTGATTAGTGGTCATCTGAATTTCTACTGCCTCACTTTGGGACCCCTATATTATCAATTCCTTCCTTCCACCCAATATATACAGGCAGACAGCTTTGCAGCCCCCCCTGTTCCTTTGCTCTTTAAAGATCTCAATTTTATTGTCTTGTCAAAAGAGTGGAACTATAGCAGGAATAGCACGAACCTTAGAAAGCTGGCCTGGAGAAGAAGAAAAAATATTTGAAAGGAAGTAGCTAACTTCCATGCGCACACACATATACATATCATCCAGTGTGTCCTCTGGCCAAACTATTTGCACTTGGCTCTTCCAACATTGCCTCATTCGTAGGAGATGACTAACCCCTAGTGGCAAAACCTCATCAACAAATCTGAAAGGAATGTGAAATTATATAGCTGTTGACAATCAAATAGCCGTGTGAAATACATCAAGAAGAGAAGGAAAGGAGGGAGAGTTTGGTCTGAGGGTGAATCCCTGCCTAATAATACCAGCATTTTCATTTGCTTTTCATAATGTATCTTACTTCTTAAATATAGACTTTTAAAGTTACTGGCAGTTTTTCAGCAAGGGCTATGGCAGGAAAAGAGGAAAGAGGTAAAGCAGGGGCCCTGCATAGTTGTTCAGGCAATCCCACACAGCGTGGCTATCGATGAGGAATGATATAGATTCAAATGACATAGGAGGGTCACAAGTTTTTCCACTTCTGGTAGCAGGTTGTGGAAACTGAGACCAGGTAGTATTGAGATAGACCAAGAGGGATCATTTTGAATCCAAAACTCTTCCAATCTTGCCTCATTTTTTTTAATCTATTACAAAACAATAGTACAGTGGAAATTAACGAAGAAATGTCCATTCAGTGATGAAGTATGTGTTTTGCTTGCAGAAGTTTCTAGATTTAGTTCTTTGTCTCTATACTGTGGTTGAATGAATGCAGGCTCGTTGGGGGTAAGGAACAGCCCTTGACTATCTGCAGTCCTCCAGGATTAGGAGTGGGGAACCTGTGACCCTGCAGATGTTGCTTAAACATTGCCCAGGTAAGTGAAAATGTTGGAAGCTATAGCTCAGTAACATCTGGTGGGCCAGAGGTTTTTCACCACAAAAGAGACAAAATTTGCCTTGAACTAGTAGAGACAGAAGCTAAGGTAGGAAAAGCTATCTTATTTAACACTCTATATTTCAAATGTGTAACTTTCAAGAAACAACTCCAACTGTACTTTTACATTTCAGGAACCATGTTTCCTCTTCACATATAATGAGAGGATACTGAAAGACCAAATTAATTGGAATCTTCATTGGAAAAGGCTATTTATTGCAGGAATCCAAATTAAAGCATCCTTGACAGATGCTTTGAGGACAGCCTTCCTCTTGAAGAAAGCAGATGTTGATATTTTTCTGTTGATATCCTCTCAGGTAGTTAAGGTGTGGTATCCGATCCCTCCTTGTAATATTCTCCCTCAATTTAATGTATCTAATGGAATGTCAATATATAGCTTTGACTGTCACTGAACAACCCGTACTTTAGGATTTTAGAGACAAAAAAAAAGTCATGTTGTGTTAAACTTGGTGGGACAAATACAGCAAAGCTAGAATTTAAAGGAAGAAGGTTAATACAGAAGAGAAAGATACTGGAAGAAGATAGAGTAGAGAAATTAAAGATACTGGTGTTATGAAAGAGGCAATTCCATCACTGTCAATCTCATTCTCTCCTCAAGCATACTAGGGTGCAGTTGTTTTCTATATTCCATCTTTCATTCAGGAGCATAAGGCAGGACACATAATATTCCCTCCTCTATTTCTTCTCACCACAATAATCTTATAATCTAGTCTGTATTGAATGAAAAGAGCTGGTCCAAAATAGCTTAGTGAGTTTCTGTGGCTGAGGGTAGACATATATATGTTCGTATGAGAGTGTGAAAAAAAGAGTGTGTGATGATCAACATCTTCAGAATTTAGGGATGATATTGTTTCTAACTGGTGGTATGAGTTACTCCCATTTTTGTTTTTTTAAAAAACAAAAGCCTAAACGAAGCTGAAATAACCAGGAAAAGAGAGAAAACATCCCAGCTTTGCCTATGTTTGCCACACAGCCACATGTATTCCATTCATTATCACCACACCCAGCATGGCCCTCAGCCCCATGAAAGAGATGTCCCACCCTATCAGAACAGAACTCCACTGGTAGAATCAATTGTTTCTGCAGCTTCTTGCTATTCAATAATTGTCTGTCAGTAATTATTTCAGACACTGTAATTTTATCTTGTATGATCATTGATGCTACTTCTTTTCTGTCAGTTGTCCTTGATATTTATGACAACAGGATCTTTTCCATTGACTTCATACTTACATTCTAAATGTTTTAGATGCAGCTTAATTATTAGTGCTTCCAATAAGTAATTTAGGTTTGCTTCATATATTACAGAATTATTTTTTTTCTTCTGGTAATTTTTGAGATATTCTCAACATTTTCTCCAGTACTGTAATGCAACAGTATCATTTTCCCCCTTTTGCCTTTCTGATGATCCAGCTTCCAAAGTCATGTGTTACAACTGAAAAAATCATAGCTTTGACAATACATATCTTTCTTGTAAATATGATGCCTCTGCAATAGTTTGTCTAGATTTGTCATAGTCTTTCTTCCAAGTAGCAATAGACCAGTTTTTGTCTCCCTTTTTTTAAACATTAACAAGAATTGATTTAAATCTTTCTTGCTTCTTGCCATTGAAACGGTATCCTAGCCTGGTACATGGATTAATTGATGCTTCTCCCAGCAGTTTTAATTCCAATTTCTATTTATTGTAATCCTGCATTGTTCCTGATATACAGTATTCCACATATGCACATTAAATAAGAGCACAGTGTAGAACCTTGGCACACTCCTTTCCCAATTTTGAATTTAGTTGTTTCATATTCACCTGCTTTTAGTCTTTATATAAATTCTTCAATAGGCAGATGAGGTGACCCAGTACACTCATGTTTTTAAGGGTTATCCAAAATTTGTTGTGGTCTATGCAATCAAATGCCTCTATATAAGCAATAAAGAAAAGAAAGACACATTTTTGGAAATTCCTTGCCTTTTTCAATTCCCATTAGACATTAACAATGGGATCTTAGCTACCTCCTACCTTTTATGAATCAATGTGTACATCTAACAGTTATTATTCCATGTATTGTTGAAATCCATACAGAAAAATCTTGAACATTATTAGTAGCATTACTAGATGTAACATAATTGCTATTTGGTAACTGAAGCATTCTTTAGCACTGCCAAATAATAAAATAAAATGATCTTTTCCAGTTCTTTGGCCTCTACTATATTTTCTGTACAGCCTTATAACTGCATATAAGATAGTAAACAGAACAGCTTATATTTCATCACCTCCTATAACTTTGTTGTTCGCAGTATATTTTAGGGCCCATTAAGATTCACTTTCCAGAATGTCTGGCTCTAGTTGCGATCAAGACTTCATACATATAATCAATTTGGGGTTAGGGTTGGGGTTTTTTTTGTGTGTGTGGTACAGTTCTTCCATATATTTGCACCATCTGTTCTTAATATCTTCCTTCTTCTGTAGATCTGTGCCTGGTTTTTTATTATGATCATCTTTCCCTTGTTTTGGGAAAGATGATCATAATAAAAAATCTCTAATCCTTCCCATTCAACTGTGATCATTAATTTCCATGCATTGCTTCTCTTTGTTTCTTTGACAAAGAGCTGCAACTAAATATGCAAAGCAATTCATTGTTCATTAGTTTCAATTCCTTGTCTCTTCTTGTTCTTCTGTAATTCACATTTTAGTTGGCAAATTTTCTTTGACTCTTGTTTTGTTTTGTTTCTGCCTTGCTTCAGCTTTTTTCAACATGTAAACAGAAAGTCATTTTACCTGCTTTTGCTTTTTGCATTCTGGATATTTTTGTATGCCTTATCTTTAATGATATCAAAAATTTCTGTCCAGAATACTTCAGGAATTCTATTAACACATCTAATCCATTAAATATTTTATTTACCTTTACTATACAATCAGACAGAATATTGTTGAAGTTGGATCTTGTTGGTCTGATTATTTCATTTGTTTTCTTTAGTTCAAGTTTCAATTTTGCAAGGATGAATTCATGATCTGAACCGCAACCAGCTCAAGCTCTCATTTTTACTGACAGAATGGAGCTTCTCCACCCTTTGCCTATAGAGAATATAGTTAATATGATGTTCATCTGTGAAGTCATCTTTTAGATTACTGAAAAAAGGTATATACTCTAAAACTTGGAATATTTTTAGCAGAACTGTGAGGCTATTTTCTATAAAATATATAAATATTTTTAGCAAAACTGTCAGGCTGTTTTCTATTTCCTTATACTGGTAATTCTTAACTAAAGACCATAACTGGGACCAGAATGTCCACTGCTAAGTAAATCAGTTATTAAATGAATCAAATGTAATTTTACAATCTTTTTTGCCATAGTTTTAATTGAACCACTGCAGTTGTTAAGTGAATTATAGTCATTATGGTCATTAAGCAAATGTGGCTTCCCTCATTGCTGTTGGAAAGCAAAATCTTGAGCATTATTAGTAGTATTACTAGATGTAAGATAATTGCTACTATCTTACAATACTGATTGTAAGATATGCTGATCATATGACCCCAGGATGCTGCAACCGTGGTAAATGCATGCTGGTGCCAAGTGCCCAAATTATGATCACTTGACTGTGAGGACCAGTTATAAGTCATTTTTTTCAGTGGCATAACTTCAAACAATTGCTAAATGAATGGTTGTAAATCAAGGACTACCTGTGCATTCCAATGACAAATTTTCTCTTTATTACAGATTCTATTTTTAGTTCTAACTTTAGCATTCTAATCTCCTAGTATTATAAATTATAAATCTGATAAATTATCAGATCAATTTCCACCTCTTCTGCCTCTATAAATTGGACCACAGACAGAGTAATTCAAGATTATTTTACCTTGGATTACGATTCAGATAATCTATCGTGTTGGGGGACTGGCAAGTGCTAATTTTGACACTCTTTCATTAACTATGCTGGCTTCTACATTTCTTCTTTGATTTTCTTTCCAGCAGATTTTATTTGCTTTGGGTATGAAGTGTCCTGTTCCTGTCCTCATTGATCTTCAGAATGTCACTGTTAAATCTTGACTTGTAGAAATGAATGGGCCTGAAGATCATAATGATCCTATGAGTTAGACTATCGGGATGTATGATACCAGAAGGGACATTCATGATAGGCAAATTTAGACAAAGTCCTGAACTAAGTATGGAGAAGGAAATAGCAATGTTTTTCAGTATTCTGCCAAGAAAACCACATGAACATTTTCTATCTGCAGGTTCTTATCTTCCCCCAAATCTGTTCCTCAAATTTGGAAGGCCATCTAAGTGTAGAATTTTGGGGAAAGGATGAATTTGGGGGAAGGTAGAGAATTAAGAAGGAGGAGAAGTTCCAGTTTATATGATGAAAGATCATTTGTATGGCATTAGGTATAGTTTGTCATCTAAACTCAATGGAAAAAGAAGAATTCTGTTTTGCTTTTATCTGACTGTACAATAATTCTTTTATTCCTGTACTTGTATACTTATACTCAATTACCTGGATTATGAGGTATATGTTTACCAGGTGGGATATATTAATATCCCTGAGATATATTAAATTGATTAAAGGAAGGATGACTCTCAACAGCCCAGTAGCCTGTTATTTTTCATTATCTGTATCTCAAAGGCTCTCTATCCAAAACCAGATATTTTTCTCTCACTTTTTCACTCACACCTTCTGAACTTGTGTTTTGCAGGGAACCAAAACATGTTAATATAATCCTTAAATGGAACAGCATGTACTTCAAGACAAAATGGACATTCATTGATGCATAGTTAATCTAACTCAGACCTACTTATGTGCTATAATATTGCAGCACTTACCTTATTTATTTTTATCTCACATTATTTTTATATATAACTCAAGGTGTCAAACATACATAATACTCTTTCCTCCTCCTATTCTCCCCACAACAACAACCCTGTGAGGTGAGTTGGACTAAGAAAGAGTAAGTGGCCCAAGCCACCCAGCTGGCTTTCATGCCTAAAGTGGGACTAGAATTCAGTCTCCCACTTTCTAGCCTAGTGCCTTAACCACTAGATCAAACTGGCTCTCATTTGTAGGAGGTAGTAAACCACATCAAAAGCAAGTGTATTAATTCAGGCTCAAATAGCATGATTTGCTTGAAGAAGGGACATATTTTAGCTATCCCTAACCATCATGCAGCAAGTGTGACTTCCTCCAGTGCTACTATATCCTAACCAATCATGAAGACTCAGGAGATCCTCCTGCATTCAATAGATAATTCTACAGAATATGAATATGGAAATAATGTCAAGAAAGGATAAAGTGAGAAGATCAGTTCTAATTGCCTTAAGAGGAAGCAAAAGAAAAATCATAAAGCTCAACCATTTTTCCACAACCTGGTATCCTCCAGATGTGTTGGACTGAACAAAGCACATGGTTTATTTGGAATAATGGTGAAGGGTTAAATCTTGCTCACTGTCAAACAATTAGAAGGTGCCTTTGTTAGAGAGCTTAGGTTTACTTTGTGCAGGCACGAAGTACAATGCTGCCATCTAATGTTTAGCAAAGAAAAAGGAAAAATTTACAGTGTTCATACCAGATTTGGGGGGGGGTTCTATTTTAATATTTTGTTGGAGGAAGTGCCAGCGCTGGTGTTAAATTGACATGTGATGCTAAAGTTGCCTGTGTCTATAGTACTTGTATTGACCAGTATCAGCACTGCACCATCCTGAGCCACTCAGTGAATTTCTATGATTGAGGAGAGCCTTGAACCTGGATTTTCACTGGTGCTAGTCTAAAACCTTAAGCACTATATTTACACTGGTTTTCCTTGCTTATGTAAGCAAAATCTTCCCTCAAGCTTATGCCTCTAAGCTCAAGCAAGCCATTACTCTTTTATTCCTCGTTAGCCTTATTATTTTTATTAGAGCCATTACTTTATTAATCGTTATAATGACTAATCTGGACCCAATGAGTCTATTTTCCCCAATATGATCTCCTTCATATGGATCCTGAGAGTGTTGGGGAAGGGTCTCCCCCATCGCTTTGTTTGTTACGTCCATGTCTGTTGACCAAACTTGCCCAAAGAGCTATACAGGGACGGGGAGGATGCTGAGATGGCACCAAGAATCTTAAAGGAATAAATCTAAAGAATTGAGCAATTACTATGATGACTTAAATGGGACTACAAGACCCAGAAATGGATTGCTAGGAAGAGCATATGACTTGATTCTTAACTTAAATATGCTTTCTTGTCTAACCTATTAATTTTTTTAACATTTTTTCCAGCTAATCAACTTGCCAGCCAGGCTGTAACCTCCGTAAGTTCCCTGATTATTGTTCGTTGAGAATGAGACCAATTATCAACATAGTCTTATAGCTTTACAGTGTGATATCTTCCCTCAGGATACTGATCCACTGGCTTTTTCTTTTCTATCTTTGAATCTGTCCTGACTCCTGGCAATTGCCTGGATCAGTCCTTACAGTTTCCTTGGCAAGATTCTGGAAGTGGCTAGCCATTGCCTCCTTCCTAGGGCTGAGAGAGAGTGGCTGGCCCAAGGTCACCCAGCTAGTTTCATGCCCCATTTTAACTACCTCCCTTTTATTTTAGAGTAACAAATGGAAAAAGTCTCTACCCAGTCTAAACTGGAATTACACAAAATCCATTAGACAAATCTTTCTTTCCTTCTCTGTTA
Organism: Acrochordus granulatus; assembly: GCA_032468055.1. Classification (NCBI taxonomy): domain Eukaryota; kingdom Metazoa; phylum Chordata; class Lepidosauria; order Squamata; family Acrochordidae; genus Acrochordus; species Acrochordus granulatus. Next base: position 343,702 of record JANHZU010003161.1, on the reverse strand, counting down.
TGGAGCAAAGATCATTATTTCCTATTCACGATTCTTACTGTACATTCTCAGAGTTATAAGTCAGTTCTGCCATCATGATTTGGGCCCATTGTATGAAAAAAAAAACAAAGTCAGATATACAAAATAGAAAAGTATAAAAAATGAAGGTGTAGTTCATGGGAGTGGAAAGAAAAAGAAATGCTTGACTTCATGGCTAGCAGCTCTGATCTAAATTTTCTGAAGCAAAATTAAATTGAGAGACAGTTTGGTTCAGTGGTTAAGGTATCAGGCTGGAAACCAGGAGATCAGAAGTTCTAGTCTCACCTTAGACATGAAGCCAGCTGGGTTACCTTGGGCCAGTCACTTTCTCACAGCCCTAATAAGTAGGCAAAGGCAAGTCACTTCAAAAAAAAAACAAACCCAAAACACCTTGGCAAAAAAACTGCAGGGACCAGTGTAGTAGTCAGGAGTTGAAAACTGATTTGAAGGGCCAAAATAAAATTAAATTTGGAAAACTTTAGAAATCCTTTAAAAGTGGCTTGAGGAAAATCCAGAAATGCAGGACAAGAAACATAGCTATTACAGAAAAAATAGCATATTGTAGGCTGATCCACCCAACCAGCTTGCCAGTATGAGAATGGGCCACAAATGATTTCTCAAGAGCGGAAACACATTATCTTCTATCTAAATCCAGGTCTTCAAGAATGCAATTTCTACCTATATTTTCCTGCTGTGGGTAAAAAGTCGTGTTTTCTTCATTGTGCTGGCATAAGAGGTGCTTTCTAGTTCATTTGTTGTGTTTTATTTCATTGAGACAGACATTTCCCCTTGAACTGGCTATTCTGCCCTCTGGCAGGGTGCCCCCTCCCCTTTGGTCACTATTAGCAGCCCTCCAGAGCTATAGTTATTACAAGCTGACTGATGGAATAGTGAAACTGTGCAGTAGTGGATTTGTGGTTTGCCTGTTTGCTGGGAAGTTCATTGATGGAACTTTTTTTTTCCACCTGAAGAGACAGGAAAATGTTAAAATGATGGGGTTTTAAGAATTGATTCACTGGTGGAGGCACCTGACAAGAAACTGTTATGTACAAGGGAAAGTCAGCTGTTCAAACAGTTCAAACTGAACTGTTTGAACAACTGGAGGTGTTCAAACACAAAGTTTATCAACAAAAACCACAACTCCTAAACATATGTGCATGCATACACATCCTTATTAAAAGAAAGTGATTAGTGCTCATTTGCTGCCATGGGTTGGGGGCAAAGAAGTAGGGCAATCCATTGATCAGGAGCCATAGCACACATCTGGCTAGAATATCAAAGCATCATAGCGGTCAAAGTAGAGAAAGGGGTGGAAATCTGAAAAGGGATTTGAAGCTAGTTTCTGCGCTGGAATCAAGCATCTTAAGACCACAGTGTGGAAAAACCCTCAGTCTGTTAATTTGCATTTGAAATGAAAGTACAGGAAAAGGATGTGGGATTCATTTGTTGTGGGTAAAACTTTGTGTTCCAGTCCCAAAAATGTTTGAGGAGAAAAATGGAATATTCCAGAATCAGAACAAGCAGTCTGGAATTCATTACAAAAACTGCATGAATGTGCTCATCTAAACAGCAAATGGATTCTTTCGGGAAACTTAGAAAAAGATGTACAAGAGCACGTAAATACTATGTTAGAAATGTGAGCATGTTTGGTGGTATAAGAGAAGATAGGAAACAGAGCTACACGGCAACACTTGCTGAGCAGTTTAGCAAAATAGTGTAGAGCTCTCCATGTGAAGCAGAACGGACAACGGGTCTGGTAAAGAGCAGGCGAACTGATGACCCGACGAAGGAAGGTGCTAATGGAAATTATTATATTCCTTTACCTTTCTTTGTTAATTTTGTTCCCTTTATACTACTGCAGCTTTACGAAGAAAAGTCTCTTCTCATTTCTCTTGCTTTACTCATGGCCGCCTTGGGGTGGACTGGATTTTTCCCTCAGCACTAGAGAGATTAAGTCTCTCAGAAGGAGCTCAGCTAAGATTGACCATTACCTGATTATAAACAGACATTGTTTAAAATCCTTTTACACGCAAGGCTCTTTTTTAAAAAGTGTCCTATATCTCAATAAGGAGATACTGAATATTAATAGATAATATCAATATTTTATCTCTTGACCATTAAAACTCATCAGGGTGCTCCTTTAGTCATTGTTTCTATGAGTTGCTGTCCTTTGTTTGTTTTGTCCTATTTATTTTAGGTTTACCTAAGCATCAGACACGTATAAAAATTTGTATCCATGTGCTGTGAGGAAGGGGAGCGTAGCAAGGGAAAGAAAGTGCTGCCTGTGTTACCCTTTCCCCAATTCTGACCTCTAAAATAAAGTATCATTGCCTCTCACCCTGTCTGTAGATTTAAAGAAATTAAAGTTTTCCTTTGTTAAAGAAAATAAGACAGATTATGGCATTTATAACAAAGTTTTGCCATAAATATTGTACTAAACAAAGAAAAAGTATCTTTTTGTTACAGAAATGTGGGACTCTTGACATTAAATTGTTTCATGGAGAAGCAAAACAGAGAAAACCTTCAGAAACATTAAAGAAAAGAGTGAATCCAAAAAGAACGGAATTTTCCTAAGGAAAGTGGAATAGTTGTATTCCAGGTGTAACAGTGAATTATTTTCAAGGGTGTCCTATTGACTTTGGAGGCAGGATTTACATGACAAAGGAGGAGACATTTTTCAGAGTTTTCACATTCAGAGGAATATGAATAAAAGGAAAGTAGGTGACTATCTCCAGAGTATGATTAAAGAAGTCAAGGGACAGCCATGGTGGTATATATGCAATGCTGTCATCTTGACTTTTACTTTTTAATGTATTTAATCTTAAGTTTTACAAACAGAAATAGAAGAAAAACCACATAAAACAAGCAAGCAAGCAATACATAAACCTCCCCTTAAACAGTTCCCCCCTTTAAAAAAAAGCAGGAAGGGGGAACTGTTATATATGTGACATGCTTATCAATGCCAAAGAGATTTTTAAAATCTGTTTTTGGGAATAAAGTAATTAACTATTCTCTAATGTTGCAAAATAGCATAAAGTCTATGCCGCAGAACAGCAGATTGAGTCATGTTTTGATTAGTAGATAAAATTGCCTTTTCAAAAACCAGCTCACACATCTCTTGAATAAAATCCTTAATATCAGGGCTCCTTTATTTCTCAAAATAATTTTCTAAGCATCACTCTAGGCCCAGTGCAACCATAGCTCCTCGAAAACAATCAGATTCTAAAGTGTTGGGAGAAAATTTAACAAAAAATTAATGTATTTTTACTGGAGTGGGGCCAAGGCGCTTTCACTTCAGGAACTGCTGTAATGCAAAAGGTAGACTGCTGATTGAACTATCCTGTTGATCAACCAACACTAAACGGTAAGCTTGGGCAGAGTGATTCAGGCTCACTTTTCTTATAAACTAATTTATGCTGTGGTGCTAACAGGATTTGCCTTATCAAATCAAAGGAGCCATCTGATTCACCTCAATAAAGCAACTGAGGTGCCTTCAAACTGCTTGGGATGCTGAAGTGCATGGGAAGAAGTTCTTCTCCAGCTTTCTCCCCCAAGACTGGCCCAAGCACACAAGCCAAGTGGCTCCCAGGGCTGCTCGGTGTACCTCAGGCCATCCAGCACTGGAGACCTCCGTTCGCACCACAAGAGTCTGCAGACTGAGGAGCTCTGTCACGACGTAGAATTTTCCACACAGCACACACCAGTTAACGTGCACATTTTTTTGATGAATGATCTGCAGGAAACAGGCGCTCCCATCAAAAAGTGTTGTGAGTATTGTGCACAATCACCTTCCCTGGATCACTTGCCAAAGTTTTTGCACCAAAAACTTCTGCGAAAGATATGACGGAGACTTCAGACCGGGCAACTCTGGTGCTTTCTGCCTGGAGCATTTGCCAAGACACCCAGCTTGGAAGATCTTGAGCAGAGGTGGAGACTTCCATCTTCAGCGCACTCTGAAGTGTGGGCAGTTGCACAGGGTTCACCCAAACCACCCAGCCTGGAAACACTTCAGCCAGCCCTGTGAGAAAAGTCTTCTTTCCACATTCTCCTCGCCGAAGAAACTTCCTGTTGGCCTCCTGTCATAATGCAACCTCTGCAGGGAAAAGCTGAGAATGGCTTTGACAAAGCGAAGGAACTTTTGTCACCTTGCTCTCATTAGCTACGGGACCATGTTGCTTTGTGAAGCCGCGCTGACGGGGGTCTCATTCAGATGTTTCTCAAAGCAAAGTATATTCCGCCTTCGTCGCGTCGTACGGCCTTGATTCGCTGGCGATATTCTAGGCCTGCTCTTAGTGCTCCGAGTTTGTCACGAGTGAAAGCAACTGCATAGCCAGCTTCAGAACTGGAGCGCGGGGCGTAATTTCCCAAAATGGAACAGGAAGAGTTCTAAACATACTAAGTCGTTAAAGGGTTTGGACTGAGCCTGAGAAAAGCGGTGGCGTGGTAAACGTGAGGAATTTTGACCAGAAGACTGAATGCATCCAAGGCTCCTCAAGCTCTTGAGGAAATGTCAGAAGAAAGAAACTGAGGCAGAAAATAATCTTCGGAAACCAACTGAGACCAACACAAGAATTCAGTGAAAAAAATGCAAATTAGTATGTTCTGAACAAACGAAAAACAGATTCTAAGGCGTATGTTGTTATAAAGGATGGGGAAATGCTGCGTTACGTGTATCTTTGTACAGTGTATTTCTGCGTTACGTCTTTTCTGTGAGGACAGGATAGCTGGCAGCTTCCAAGAAATCTAAACAAAGACGGTCCAGCAACAGATTTGTATGACTGTATATAGTTACTGCGCAGAGAGGCTTATTTGGTTTTTAATCCTGCCTTTATTACTTTATAGGGAACTCAACACAGCAAATGTGCCTCACCTATTTTTTTCTTTCTGTTTTCCCCACAACAGCAGCAACCCTGGGAGGTGGGTTGGGCACCCTGCCGGCTCTCGTACCTAAGGCGGGACTAGAACTCGCAGCCTTCTGGTTTCTAGGCCAGCGCCGCAGCCGCTCTGCCAAACCGGCAAGCCATTTGCTGCGCGTGTTTCTTTCTCTCTCTCCAGTTTGTTACAGAGCGACGTCTGTCCTTCAGTCTAGGCCCTCTCAAGTTGAGGTCAGCTCCCGGTTACTGCACATGGGTAGGTCCATAAAGTTTTCCTGGCAACAGTACAGCAGTACTTGTCATTTCTTCTGATACTTTTTCTCATTTGTAAAAAGCTTCCACGTTTACTCTTTGCTGGTGATCGCCCCTCCTCCAATGATAAACAGAGGAAAAGAACTGGAGAAAGAACCTGCACTGGTTTGCCAAAATTATACACTTGCCTATGAGGGAAAATGCAGATATCGGTAAACTTACAGCCCTTTAAAAACAGGTTGGGATGAACTTTACCCGGCAGTCAAGCTCAAGGAGCAGATAGTCACCACTGGTGAAGAAACATGCTGGATCGCTTGTTCCCTTAAACCAGTGTTTCTCACCTTTGACAACCTTAAAATATGTGGATTTCAACTCCCAGAATTCCCCAGCCAGCTACAAGGAAGTCTCGGAGTTAAAGTCCGCACATCTTAACGTTGCCAAGGTTGAGGAAACTACCCCAACTGTACTGCTTTGAAAAAAAATGCGTTAAGTCCTTATTCACCTCGGTCGTGGGCCTTCAGTGACAGCTCTCCTCAGCTGAAACATGTGCATCGATTTTAACATTTTTGTTCCACATAATTTTATGTTTTTATCAATACATCTTTATTTGTGCTACAATACAAATTGATTCGATGCAGGCCCCGAGTGAACGTATTTAATGATACCTCATGTCAACGATTTCTGGCCATTGAACGTGACTGCACGAAGACTTAAGACAGTAGCTTATTAAAAGAAATTAAAAAAATAATGCATTTTTAATAATAATATTAAATAATATTATTTATAATATTATTTTTAATAATAATATTAAAAATAATAATTATTTTTATTATAAAATAATAAAAATTATTTTATGGCGAGGCAGAAATGACCGCATCTGACTTAAAAAGACAGGCTCAAAAGGAAGTCATTGCATAACTGAGTAATTCAAATGCAAATAAGAAACTTCTGGTATTTCTCTGCCTAGACATCACAACACAAACCGTCGATGGGAGTTCTGATAGACACGGGAATGGGAATGGATAACTAATTACCTACCAAAAACATGTCAGGCTTTTGGTGAAGTTCCTTACACTGATGACTCCCAAACCCTCTGCGTTCATTCAGAACTGAGACATGTTTTCGTAGCTGCAGATGGGATTACCAGATCGAAGCTATTTTAATTATTGTTGGAGAAAGCCTGTTTTTTAAAGGAAATCAGACTTCTTAGTAACCTGCGTGCTGTTGGATGACAGAATGGAGTGACTGTGAAGTTGTAAGTCAGGAATCCTTGGTCAAATCTTGCCAAAATAAACAGGTTTTAAGTTATTGACTTACCAGTTTTTTTAATGCCTGCCTTAACAGAACTTACCCTCTACTCATTCTGATACCTTTTTGTCTTTTTTTCTAAAGCATGCTTTATTTAAATGCTAATTCTGCTGTGCTAACACATTACACCAGGGTCACTTTTTTAAAACCAATGTGTACTATAAATGATGCATGTTGTATGAATCAAAATTAACCCATGTTCGAGTTTAATGCAATGTATGAAGGCAGACATAGTTTCTATTTTAATACCTTATTTTAATATATTACTTGATATTGTTTTATGTATTTAATTGCAATCTTCCCTCATAATGGCATTCAAAATGTAGAATTAAAAATAAATACATCAATATCTGATAGTTTTTTTCTTTGCCCACCATCATCTTTTCAGTTCCTCAAACTACCTTCTGGCACATTTAGTTCACTTACTACACAAAATGCAGTAAACTGTTATCTACAGATCCCTCTTATACTGAAATATACTATTCTGGATCCTTCTCACCTGGTTAGAAATGGCCAGATTCACCTCACATTTTTTGTTGGATAAACCGCAACTCATCCTAGTGTTTGAGTATGTTAGACTCTGTGCTGAACAAAATCTTCATTGACAGGTTGCAAGAGTGAATACAGCCACCATCACAAATACCCTGTACAAAAAGTAGGGAGTTTTTATTCCTTCCCTCCGTTAAAGTTTGAGATATAATTCCAACAATCCAGATAAAGCCTTTTGGATTAAAGGCGAAACGTCTTCGACTTGAGAAAAATCCAGTCCAGATGCCTGTTTTTTAAACTTT
>JANHZU010003161.1:309072-322043 GCA_032468055.1 Acrochordus granulatus | reverse complement strand
ACTATGAATAAAATATTTTTCTTCCATCACTCTTGGTTTTATTGGATTGTTAAAAAGTTCCCGTTTTTTGTGTCACCGTATTTTACATCTGTCTCTCAGTTGTTCACAAACTTTTAAGAAATAATCTGCACTAATTTCAGTAGCATTTCTTCCTAGGTTTGGTAGGGGGACCCCAGAGTAGGTTGGTTCTTTTTTCTATGGGAAGAAAGAGAAAGATATATGTGATTTTGGAGGAAAAATTACCGCCTTGGAATCTTCTTCTCAGCATTTACAGAAACATCTGTATCTTTTAACAGAGACAGCAATCCATGGGCATTGCCAAAGAAAAATAGGCAAGACTAAATCCACCGCCCTTATAGCACCAAACATACTCCCAATATAGGGGAAAATGTATATAAATTGATATAATGGTGTCCTTTTTTCCGTAGGGAAGGACCAAATCAGGAAAGTAAAATACAAAGCTTCTTTATTCGACCTTGTTTGGTGTGTGTTGACAAGTTTTAGATAATTCACAAGCTCAGAAGCTACAGCTCTCCTAAATGACAGATGTGATTGCCCTGTCCATGGCCATTTGTTTGGGAGACCAGCTGTTTCTCTGTTTCTTCTTTTGACTCAGTCAAAGCTCAGTTTTCTTTCAAGAAGGATTAGATGAATTCACCTTTATAGATCTCCCATGTAATATCTGGAGATTAAGGTAGTTATGAATAATGGTATCAGGTATAAAATCTTTAGAGGGAAAAAAACAGCAGCATTCAGTGGATAGTGGAAAATGCATCTTATTAGCAATTTATTTATTTATTCATCAGATTTCTATGCTGCCCACCTCACAATTAGTGACTCTTTTATAAGCAATCTCATGAATAAGGAACAAACATGACCCTGGAGGAATCCATTCCACTCCCCACTTAAGGGGGATTTTCTCATCAATTTGTATAATTTAAATGTGAAAGCTCTTTTGTGGTGTGATTCAGGGAATGACCCTGTCCCTGAGAATCTAATCTGAAGCAGGGCCAATGTTCATTCAGTAACAGTCACTCTACCCTTCGAAAGGGGAGATATGAAGGAAATGAGGCATGTGCCAAGTGCTTCAGCTGTTGAATGGATGAAAAGAACTGCTGTTGACAGATGCATGAACTTACTCTTTTAAAGGGCTCGCTCCCAATTACAGTATATGACAAGCAGCTTATCAGCCCAAGCTGGGGAGAGAAGCTTTCCATCCTGAAAGCTGACATGAGGGCCAATCTAGTTTGTCCACCTTTAGACCATACCACACTGAATTTGGAGAGAGATCCTTGCATATTCAATTGCTAACCAATTTAAAAATGTACTTCTTTGATTGGAAGAAGAATATAAAATAAAAACTCAGTTCTGCAGACCTCCCTTCAGCAGATCTGGGATACAACGGACAACATTTTACTTCAGACTGACAGCCATCTGTTATTTCTCAAGAGCAGTTTAGAAAATTGACAGAACTCATGTCTTTTGTGTCAACTGATGACATTGACCTCATTACCTCATTGATGTTTTTATGTTTTTGCATCCATTTGTGTCGTATAAATGATTTCTAGGTAATGACACAAATTTATGCAAATTATCTATTTTTGCATTTAATAAAATTTGATTTTAGCAGGCACCCTCTCCATAAATGAAATGTTAAATCAAGGTTTATAATAGTTTCAAAGTAATGAGAGATACTTTTCTGTCAGTGATTGCCTCCCATTTACCACTCATTACCTTTGAACTCTACAAACACAAATATGTCAGTCAAAGGAACTGAAATATGCATTTGCTAGAATTGCAGCTGATTTTCCCTATTTCTATGAGACAATGATTTTCTGAAATGTTCTTAATTGTATAGAGAAAATCAATTTTTCTATTTGTAGAGGGACAAGAAAAAATCTATGTGGCACAAAGTGAAGGTGCAATCACTCTTTTTGCTCCCATAGTCAAAGAAGGGAGGGATGAGCCTCTCCCAACTTTGAATCTTCCAGTATTCCTAACCATGGGTATTATTTTGACAACTTGTAAAGATAAGGTTATCACATGAGCTGCAAAAACAAGGAGAGGTTTACAAAGTCTATCTTGTACTTCAGAAGAACCATAGTATGGGAGAATGGTGGGCAGAGCCAGGGCTTAAGAGGGGGATCACCCTGGGGTCACTACACATGCACAAGTGCCAAAGGTCCAACACTTCGGGAAGACCATTAGCCTTATCTGGGGACTGCAGGTGCTTGGTGGGCACCTGTGACCCTGTAACTTAAATAAATCTCTTGTCTAGAACTGCACCGACTATGCCTAATCCTTTGAGCCTGACACAAAGCTATCCACAGAGATCCAGAAGGAATTATCATATCCTGTCATCATGGAGGTTCTTGGAAAAAAAGTGTTCTAACAGAACATTTAGTATTCCTCATAGTTTATGGAAGTCAAAGAAAATCATATCATTACCAGAATTTGTTCTAACTTCTAAGAAGTTTCAGTGAGCCATCTCAAAAAAATCACCTTGTTCTCTGGAGATCTCTGGCTTGTACCAGTATTTTGAAGTATCCTGGACAAACTTTACATTTGCTCTTGTTTCAGGACTGCTGTCTAAGAAATAGAAAAAAAGAACAAAGAGGAACTGACGCATTTACATAATTATAAAAAGACATTTTGTGGATGGCATTTGCACAACATACTCCACCTACTTACCAAATTAGTCTATTTCTGAGTTTGCACAATATACTGAAAGGTAAATTTCACATACCAAACTCACTCAGTGCACACAATTTGCCAAATGAGGGAAAAAATAAATTAAAAATAACCAGGCTTTGCATACTGTACGAATGGAGCTACCAGGTCTTTAACTGAACTGATTAAAAATTGTCATTTGAATTCAGCTACCATGAAATTGCCCCCATAAACTCTGTTTTATGAAACTATGATGATTATTAGTAACATTGATAATCAATAATAACCTCTCCTGTGTTTACTAAGCAAAGAATAATAGTAATGATATTGTAATGGCACAAAAACAATTAGAAATATCAAATTTGTTATTCAGTGTCAAAAAACACACTGTTTATAATTCTAATTTTAAATTTAAAATTATATAATGTTTAATTCTATAAGATTAAAATTGGAAAGAGATATAGGAGCAGAATAAAAGGCCTGGAAATTTTATCAAACAAAGCAATGCAAAAATTGACGGACAGTTAAAATTTTATTTTCCTTGCCCCTCTTTTGGAGGGAAGTTAACTCATACTAGCAATCTGTTGCAGATCAGATGTGGACTTATTCTTCCAAAGTTCCAAAAATGCTTGTCCTTAATGGGCAAAAGATCCATAATGCATATCCTTGATATCTGATACCTAGCAAACATTAGTCCTCTCTCATTGCAAAGCACACACCGAAACTATTATTATATTAAGAAAATTCTTCATGGTGATTATTCTTCATCCATAGGAAGAGCATTCATGATAGCAAAAGCAAATAGAAGGAAAGATAAGAAACCAAGTAGACAGCTGCAATCTATTGATAAACTAAATTTTATATATTTGTTTAATTTTATATCACACAAGTTCATTTCTTTTAAGGAAGTCAAGTTATCACAAGAATTGAGAATCTTTGCTGTCATTATTTTTAACCCTCAAGTGAGGAAGAACAGGAAACAAGGTTTTACCTGGCATGGAGAATTTGGAAAAATCTGGCAAAGTATGATGAAAAGCCATACTACTCCCACTGCTGGGGCTGGACATGCCACTAGAAATGGGTGACGAAATTTTGCCATTCACTGTAGCATAATTTGGCAGGCTGTTTGATCGATCCCCTGATGACATCCTTCTTTTCTCTGGGAGCAATGGCTGAGGTGGGGAGGGGCTCCCCTGTCTGTATACTGCTGAGTCAGGGGAAGAGGAATGTGGGGTAACTCCATGATAGTATGCTGGGTAGACAGGAAATGATGGAGTAGAGGGTGCTTGATAACCTGAAGCACTGCTCTGGCGAGATAATGTTTGGTGCTTTTCCTCTGGAGTTGAATACCCACATATCATGTGTCGATCCAAACTGGGACTTCCAGAAATAATGGCTGGGCTGCCCCCTGCTATGGGCTGGTGGCAAACATGACTTGGACTCCCAGGTGATGAAACAACAGTGCTATGGGGACCCATTAAGTGCCTGTTCATACTTGGGCTTCCTGGAATGGCCACCACATTTGTGCTAGCAGTTCTTCGCCCAAATCCTGGGCTAGGGGGAGTATTGGTAGCTACTGTTCTATGGAGGGCATGGGGGCTTCCAGGCATGACATGGACCCCAGATGCATTGATCTGGACTTGAGACCTTGGATGGTTATCTTGTTGAACACTGATTCGGGCATCAGGGAAGTCAGTATTCATATAGACTGGCAGGCCCTGAGTTGATGTAGCTGTATTTTGGTAACTGCTGTGTGCTGACGGACCCTGAGAAAGATTAGTGGATTGAAAGCTGGACTCAGCAGAAGGCTGGGAGGAAATGGCTATGCTGGTGCTGTTTTCTGAAGGGTAGCTACCAATAGAGATCCTGGAGGAAAGAAAGGAACATATATCAAGGGCTTCATTCATAGTCTGAAATAGTATTTGAAGTTGCAAAAGATTTGGAGCACAAACATCTTCATGCATTCCTCCCAAAACCAGAGGTTAATATGCTTTGGGTCTTGGACTATGTGCAGCCCCCAGTTTCATTTCTAAAGCATTTAATATACACTGATTTAGAATATGGATAAGAAAGTTGTGTTGTTTCCTTGATTTTCCCCAGGGAAATATGAAAGTGGGTGAATGAGAGGGAGCTAAAGGAATGGGGAAAAGAGAAGCTTCTTTCTTCACTCTGGTACCACCCACTGCTCTGAGGTGGTTGCCAAAAGCTTTCTCCTGAGGCAATGGGGCCACCTGGCCCCATTTCCGCTTTAACTTACAGTGATTTAAAATCAAGTGCATGAATACATGTCTTTGATATTCATTCAGATAAGTGACCAAAATTATTTGTTCTCATTTGTGTTCCTCTTTCTGAAACAATATTTTTAAAAAAGTTATTGACCAGTTTCCTGTGAGACAGTCATTTTGACTTTATCCTGTAATTTCACAATTTCTAATACATTATGGAACACTCTTTCTACTGCACACATTTTAGAGAGGAAAGAATTTCACAATATACTTGGAATTTGAATTTGCACGTGGACAAATGTGAATGGTAGATATCCACATACGGTCAAAACATTGCAGTATTAATAGATTAATACACACTCTGGTAAAATCAAAGGTCTTAAATAAATAGGAAGCTAATCACTTAATCTGTTTATACAAAAATACCTCTTCTTACATGTAAATATCCACATTAAATAGTTAACTCACTTAGAACAATAAAAAAGGCTCTGTTCTCCCACAGGATACTCATAGAAGCACTTTTTTACACAGTGCCGGGCATGTGTCAATTGCATGTGTTTTCTAAATACTTTTTTGAAACAAGAGGTCAGCATGTTTATTGTTTATCCACAGTTTTAGGTTCTTGAGTATCCTTTCACCCCACAATCCTTGAGACATAACTTCCTAACTTTCACTTTCCTTTGGAAATATTATTTACCCACGTACTGGAACTAGTCTTCCTTAAGCTAATGGCAAGTCCCTATAGTCAAGCATCTAGTATGTCTAGTATGCTGTTATGAAATGATGTGCCATAGGCTTGCATCACTTCCCAATGAGGCCATATTCTAAGGTGCTAAGAAGCAATTTTTTGACACATCTTCATAGGATTGTTATGGTTCAATTCATGAAAGGGCATAAGATGTCTTATTTATCCCCTTATAGTAATGTGATAAAACAGCAGTGAGAAACCTTGAAATAACACTTATTTCTTCTGAATTATGAAAGAACAAAACCATTGTATGTTTTCCCCCCATCACAAACTATATTGACAGATGGTACATTTTGGAATCCTCCAGTGGAGACTATGCTTCATAACTCATTTAGAAAAAAAAAGAAATAATGAATCAATTTTAATTTGGTCAAACTCTTCTGATAGCTAAAAATATGAAACAAGAAAGAACAAGGTACAGTTACTGAAGGAACTTGCTCCATGGAAAATTTCTCTTGATCATACCTGAGAATACCCTCACATTTTCTACTTGGACAAAATACATTCCCTTGGTTGTCCTTGTTTTGGTGGATATTATTATTATTTTTACTGTGCACAATTACTGTTTTCCTAGATCATGAATGGATGAATGTAAGCAAAAGGGATGCGGACCAATTGATCTTGGTCACAGAGGGCAGTTCCAGGTATCTGACAGCCATGTCCCTTTTGAAACTTACCCATCCATGCTATGTATAGGACTGCTGGCCGAGGCTGGGCTAGGCAAGGTGAAGGAGTTGTTGAGGGATTCATTCCTTACAGGTGTCTCAATGTTGTAGGTTTCTGGAGCCAAGGGTGGCTGGGGCTTCCCAGCAGTGCTGCTTCCACCACTACTGCCTGCTGCTGCTGTACGAGCCACAGATTCCACATAGCTCCGGGACTCTTTAAAATTTACATGTGGGGAGAAAAACAAGCAAACAGAGAATGATGCCTTGAAGCCATAAACTCTTCTCCTAACCGCTAATATTCATGATTCCATTGGAGTTGGGCAGCTAGTAAATTTTAATAATTGAAAATCATTCAAAATGCAGGTTGTGCAAAGAAGCAGAAGAAACAGAAGATCGTTATATTCAGCTTGTGCAAAAAGATCACAGAAACTGGTTATAAACAACAACAGCACAGTTACCAAAATTATTCACTGGAACATTTGTAAAAATTATCATGTACTGGTAATGCAAAATTGATGGAAACATGGAGTTGAAAAAGTGGTCGAAAATGAGCAGGTTAAAATATTGGGGGATTTCTGAATGCAAAGTGATTAAAATCTTGGCTCATAACACACCAGATATAACTGGTCTAAAGAAAAAGCGTGGATACTTGAAGGGGATAGGAGAATAGAACACAAAGAATTGGAGAAAATCACAAAATATCAAGATCTGAAAATCAAAACTGAAAAATTTTGAAATATAAACCAACTGTAGTGGTACCAGTAGTTATCGGCACACTGGGTACCATAACAAAAAATCTTGGACAGCACTTAGAAAATCCTTGCATCGACAAAACTTCCATCTGTCAATTACAAAAGGCCACACTGCTTGGATTCAAACTATACTACACTGATATGGTACAATATTCTAGGTTTTTGGAAAGAGCTCAATGAGTATGAAGGCCAATATCAGCTAAAGGACTAGCAGCTATGATGTTACATTCTTGTACATAACAACAATAATAATAAATTACCCTTTAAGCCCTTATACTCTATTTCTTTGATAAATTAAAAATGACTTAAAGATAACAACAACAATATAATCAAGATAGACCAAAGTACTAAAATCAGATTTGGTACTATCTAGGTCCCCAGAATTAATGTGTGGGCTAAAATCAGATTTGGTACTATCTAGGTCCCCAGAATTAATGTGTGGGCTGTGACAGTTTTTTTCTTTCTGACAGTAATCAAATACTTCTACACATAATAAGTACCTTACTGATTCCAGAGACACTGTGGTTTCCAGAATGCCCTAGGCAAGATGAAGTTGCATGGATTTGTATAAAAATAGAATTAAAATTATGAAACTAGTCACAGATATAAGGACTTTTGTTAGATAAGGCTATTTTAACTGTCGTTTGAAGACGAACCTGGCTACATGCTGTATTGGCCTTAGACTGTCAGCTGTATTTACAATAACTATTGTTCTACCTTTATGTAAACTTCAGTGGTAGAAATCTGGAAGATGCTTTTTTCCCCTCCTCTCTCTCTTCCATACCTTTTTTATTTCTTTGCAGGCATTGCTGAAGTTTCTTTTGGGTACCTGCTTTATTCTCTGGATCCTATAGTTGAGGGTGGGGAGGGGAGAATTTTTTTCAGAACTGGACATTCTTTATTTCATCGTCTTTTCTTGAATGGTTGCATCCCAAACTTTTCTGCAATCTGCCATCTTTTAAACACCTTTTAATTCTTGTCCCATGCCTAAAATGTCCTCTTCAAGCATCTAATTTCCTTTCAGAGCTGTAAAAGGTAATGTCCCAATGCAGTTGTTCCTATCTTAGGATCTCCAGATGCTTCACATCTTCCACAACTATAAGAGTAAATGATCAAACAAGGAATGTTGCAGCTTAACTACATCTAGAAACACATCCCCACATCCAGGCCAAATAGTCTAGATAGTCTACTGGATATTTCCTCTGAACCTTGGACTAGATAAAAGGATTGTAAATTATATGGATAGTACCATAAATGATATGCTGGGAATATTCTTAACACTTATAAACTGGAAACCAATCAAATAAGGGCACAATTTATGAAGATGAAGCAAGATTTTGGAAAGGCAAGATCAGCCAAGCTTTCCCCTGGCATGTCCAAGGTTGTTTTTGTCAATTGGCAGAAGAAGCAGGAAAGAAGGGAAGGGAAGGAATGATGATCAGGAAAGTTGGGTGGAACATTCTGTGAGGCAAAAACCCAGAACAGTTAGCTTGACAAAGTGAGGAAGGCCAAAGATTTTGGGAAGACTTTGGTGCAAGGCTGAAATGCAACCTCAAAAGGCTTGCAATGTGTATAATGCGCCAATATGCCACTTAAAGTAATTACATCTGTTACTGCTACACATTTCCAGCTCTCCTCCCTATCTAAAAATAGCATGGTTAGGCATTAGCTTCCAAACTAATGAGAAACTGCTGGGCGAGCCAAGACCTCTGTGAAATGGAAAAAGGAAAAAACAAACCAAAAACTTCTCTTGTTTATTCCAAAGCTAGTAAGCTCAGAAATTGCAGGAGAGAAGCCAACAAAGAGGAATGGATTTAGGCTGAAATACATTATTTGTTTTTTCCTGATGTATAAAAGTTAAGGGTCGTTTGCTCACTGTTTAGAATAGTTTTTCTTTATAAATGTTTTTCTCAATCTGATAGGTACACTAAAATCTTGTTCAACAAGAAATAAAGCATATACGAGTGCTAAGCTCTAACTCTCCACTGTATGAAATTTATTGGAGGGATATTGAAAAAAATGGCAGTGAAATTCTATTGCCAAACAGAAGAGAGAATGAACTCTGGAAACTCAGGCAAGGATTTCTCAGTGCAATCCTAAGTTCTGTACCATATCAAACAATATGAAGAACCAACTTATTTATGATTAATTTGAGCAAGTGAACAGTTCATTGTGTTGTACAAAAAAACCAAGGGAAAGTGTCTAAAGCAGTGTTTCTCAGCCTTGGCAACTCAAGACATCTGGACCTCAACTCCCAGTATTCTCCAGCCAGAGAATTATATTGTTTCATTTTTTCTTATTCTACTAACAAGAAAGCATAAAAACATATCAAATCATCGTAGCATTCAAAATAGAGTCTTCGGATTTCGGCGGCATATAAATTTAATAAATAAATATAGAAATCTGGTGCCACCCTTAAAGATTAACAAATTCATTATTACAGCATAAACTTTCATACTTCTAATCATTTACATCAGATGGTAGGTAATAGTACTATTATTCTGTGGAAAATGTTTTCTAATATTTTTGTTTACCAGTATTCTGGTTGTAATTATCTACTAGCCCAAGACCTTTCAAAAGCAGTCTTGCCAAGCAAGTTATCCACACCTTATGCATGTGAAGATTTTTTTTATGTCAATAAATACTTACATATTCAATTTCATTCTGTTCTCTCCAGTTATTTTCTCTAACTTATTAAGACTGTTTCGAATTTTAGATCCATATTCTATGAAATTAGCTGTTAAATCCCAAGTAATAGCTCCCACCTAATTTTATTTCATTTGCAAGTTAATAAGCAATCCCTTACACTTTAAATCTAAGTCATTAATAAAAATGTTGAACAGTATAGGATTGAACATTAAATCTCCTGGCATCAGTTGATGAGGAACAATTGATTACTCTTCAGCACAATTTTTGAGCCAGCTGAGTATCTGCTTGATTGACACACTATCATATTCTTTAATATTAAATAGAAATCATTTCATATTGGTTATGATTAAAGAATGGGAATTGAATAGTTTGTTTGTGGAACCTCTATTTTTTTAAAAAAATATTATGGTTATTTATTAGCCTGGGTGGTTACATTTCATTGCTATTATTTTAATTGCATAGTTTGATATTGTAAGTCCTCCCAAGTCTTCTGGAATAAATGCCAAGAACAATTTTAATCATCATCATCATCATCTGTTCTGAAATGAAATCATTCTGAAGATTTTAAAAAGGCATAACATTGGATTATGTTCATAATAAAGTCTTATCACAAATAGTGTGATAGGCCAAGGATGCTAGGGTTCCCAATGCAGATTTTATCTTAAAAAGAAAAAAAAGATTTTTGAACTTATCTGACCAACAGGATTGATTAACCTCTATAAATTTTGTCTCGAGTTAACATTTTCAGTCTAGAATGGCATAGACATCCTGTTCAGAAAATACTTAGGATTCTATTTTGGTTTGTAGCTGCTTTCCAAAAAAAATTAAGTTGTATCCCAGCTGTGTTCTGTCCTAAACAGCTTAACATGCATATTCTTGTCTTGGCTTTTTGTTTATATAGATTTCCTTAAGGCCAGCAGTGGCTTTGCATGGGAATGGATGGGGACAATAATTAATAATAAAGTTCCCTTGTATAGTTACAGAGCAATGCCTAAATGTGAACTCAGCGAAGACAATACAGGATGCCTTAAGACAAACTGCACCTGAAGCTGAATTATGGTTTAGTTTCCTGCCCTTGCCCCTTGCCTATTTTTACTGATTTTTGTAAAATGGAGCTACAGGAATCTTGTATGGTAAAAAAGGAAATTTAGCCATTGGTTTCTCTAGTATGGTTGTTTGGGACGAAGCAGCAAGGACTTTTTTTCATATAAAATCAGTCAGGGAAAAAAGTGTTAAGAATTCCCTTCTTGGATCTCAAATTGCAGCCCCTACAGCTATACTTATGAAACATAAAAATCTCAGAGAAGCCTCTGTAAAACCCTCATGTCTGAAACAAACAGTCAAGCTCAGAGAGCACCAGGAACTCCATAGAATAATAGTACTGAGGCAGAATTCATAAAGGTAGAATTATATTCAACCGTTTTAAATATTGTTACTGAGCTCCACCACAGCTTGACAAACAACTTTACGTAAGCCTTTTTTGAAAAAATATTACTTAAAACAGCAAAAATTTAGTGGATGGTAAACACTAGTAGTGCTTAACTCTGAGTAAACTTGCATAGGATTATATACGAATTACTCTGGATAATACTCCTTTCAGAATTCTGGATGTGTTTATAAATGTGTAAGTACTGAGTTTCTCTAAAGTTGTTGATCTGTTTAATGAAATAAACATGTTTTAAAATGGATGTTATAACTGCTTCTTTGCATGATGTAAACATGCCCTGTTGTTTCCATAGAACATTTCTTTTGAAATTGTGCTGATTGCGCATCAGCTTGCAAGGACTTTTACAAGGTTAGGACACAAGAATTTCTTTAAAAAAAGCAGAGTACAAAGGTAACACAAATTATTTTCTGTTAGGCAAATAAAGTGTAACACAAATTATTTTCTTTTAGGGAAATGTTATCAAAATACTATCTTGCAAAAAAAAAGGCCCTCTACTGTCAAACAACTTGAAAGATTGCTTGAAAAAGTTACCCATCTTTTTGGAAGGAATACTGTCTTCAGGCTGTACCTTCCACTAAGTTACAACTGCTACTTCTGGGCAAGTTAGTCCCATTCCAACATGGTAACATATACAACTATACTGCAACTATCAGCAGATAAAAGGAGAAAAGGACGTTCGTTCGTTGCCCAGCTAACATCTCAATCAGACCTAATATTGACTAGGATAACACTAATTATGAAAACTCACTGGAGCTTTCTTCCAAGCATATGTATTGAAAATTACAGTGCTCACTCTACAGTCACAACACTAAAGGAACTCTCTGGGAAACATTAACTGGGAATATTAACTAAGACTGAAATTAATTCACCAGAAGTACTAACTCTGCAGTTGGAAATAGCCATAAAATGATGGCTACTAAACATTCAGATTAACAGGACTGGAGATATTTACATAGGAAATACTTCTGAAGAAGGAAAAACAGTCTGCCGATGTTTACATCATGGAAATGGAAATTACTACTGTAAGATAAATAATAATTTCCTTGCCAATTTCTCTATCACATTTATTTGACGTTAATGCCTGCACACAGCAACCCTTCAACAATCTATGATGCTATTAGACCTATGACAAAAACTCACAGCAAGCCAACCAGATATCTTGGTAAGTGAAAATTGTTCCGTTTCCTTCACAGTTCATCCAAACTGTTTTAATAAAAATAAAAGAATGCCCTCCTTACCTTGATCATATTCAACTACTATTTCCCCATCTACTTCTGTGGGGCAAGGAAAGAAGGAAAGAGAGAGAAACTGATATTAGCAAGCTTCTGCTGAACAGTTGAGACTCTCAGCAGTAGCTGTGCCTCATGAATGTATCTTTATTATGCAGTGGAAGACTTTTCTGTCTTTGAGAGGAATGTTTTTCCTCAAAGTTTGGGGTATGAACTCAGTGTGGAGCGAGGAGAGCTTATCACCAGATGCAGATGATGTACCCCGTGTGGCAATGTATTCTACATGGAAACACCCTTGAAGAAGGAAACTGTAGCAGATCCAAAATACAACAACTAGGCTCTGTCTTGGATATCCTACTGGAAGCATCTCACGTCAGTAACACTGATTTCCCCTTGCATTCGCTGCCAAATTCACGGTGCTAGTTTTTGCAGATAAATTCCTATATAATTGAGACCCGTTCTACCTGAAGGAGCATGAGCAGCTTCATCTTTACCTGGGACTTTCATAGGAACTCATGGTTGATCTCTCTCTCCCTCCCTCCCCACATAGAAATATTTTCAGAGTATGGTCAAAAAAGTCACACGT
>JANHZU010003161.1:280515-300822 GCA_032468055.1 Acrochordus granulatus | reverse complement strand
AGGAAGGAAGGAAGGAAGGAAGGAAGGAAGGAAGGAAGGAAGGAAGGAAGGAAGGAAGGAAGGAAGGAAGGAACCTAACTATCTTCCGGAGCAGCTGGGCTGGGTTAAGATGCATCAGGGATGCCACTGCAAAGGCCCACCATCGGCTGCTGCCCCTGCCACCCGCACCTCTGTGCACCTGCAGCAGCCAGCCTGGCACCCCAAACCAGAAGCCCTCGCTTGGCTTTGGCACAGCCGGCTTGGGCGCTATGCCCCAAGTGGCTGCCCTGCCTAGCCTGGCCCTCGCCCAGCCAGGGTCTACCTCGCCGCAGGCGCTCTGCGGCACCTCCGTCCTGCTCAGGCAGCCTCTGGCCAGTTGGCCTTCTGCCCACCAGAATCCTCACATGGGCCAGACAGGGACAGCCAAAGGGCCGATGAGGACCTCAGGTTGGAAAAGGTCCAGGTCTGTTCTGAAGTATACATTTTGTATACTTCAGTTTTGTCGTCTTTCCAAGCTGAATTCCCTAACATAATGTGGGGTTTGTGCCATTATTCCCAACACTTTCGGGCATTTTTTTTATGTAAAATACATCTTACTTTTTTTTGTTAGAGTGACAAGCTGCTTGATAATATGATGAAAACATGAGAATTTCAGGGCACAAGGTTATATTAGATAGTGGGTAAGTTTGTATCTAAATTTAAAATCAATTTATTTTTCATTTCTATCTCTACCTGCATAATATTTGAGGAGGTCCTCCTATGCTTATTCCACTCCACTGCCCAACAAAATTTCCCTTTAAATACCTGGGACTCCCCCATCTTCCACCAAGTATCTTTTAACTCCAAGCAAGGAGTTAAAAAAAGAAAATCATCTTTTAAAAATACCTCCTTGGGTCTTCCTCCAGGATTGGCAGCAATGGTGCTGACCACCTCTGGTGAGACACAGTGAATTGGTGATCGAACAGTCGGGCTTCGTGGTGAACTGGGTTCCTGGGGACTGTTCTCATATTGACCTTCACTGGTGGTGCGTCTCCGGACAAGGGCTTCAACTTCATCTGGTGACTTCTCCTGTGGTGGCTGCACTCCTGAAAATCCAATGACAAGAGGAAGGAAGAGACTAAGTATGGGGTGAGTTTTAATACATATGGAAGATCTCAGGATGTTGGCAGTCCCTTAGGCTGCATCTTAGCATGGGAAAAAAAGAGGCAGTAAGATCAAATAAAGTATTAGTAAATATACAGATTACTCTTCAACAGCAGATTATTGTGAAACTGGAATGCCACTGATTTTGTTCATATAGTTTTCAAAAATCTTTTAGATCAGGGGCACATAAACTCTTTCACATTAAAGACATGGGGCCTCTGAGTGGCAAGCCTGGAAACGCCCTCCCCAAAGTAAGTGGGCTTGCTTTTACTTAGAGTTATAATCACCCAATAAACACTCCTGAGAAACACAGTTCACTGCGTTTAAGAACTTTTCCAGTTTAAGAACTGGAAAAGATCAGGGAAAACCTAGGATACTGTTCTTGCAGCATCTTAAGATCTAAATAGAATTGAAAGAACAGCTTCTTCTCCTGGTTGTTTGCGAGACTGGAGAGAAAGGCAAGAGCTTTTTAAGAAACTGGGAGGCGTCCAGCTGATCTGACTGCGTTCACAGCAATGTTCCAGAGTGCAACAAAAACTGAGAAAACAGACTAGGATTTGCTTAACCTGGCCCTAATTCATCTGTCTGAGATGAGTCCCTTTATACTGAGCCCAAGGAAATTCTTTACTGCTAATATAAATCCAGTTCTTCAAAAGGTTCAATAATAAATTCTGTTTCTCCTGACAACAGAAGGAATGCCTGATACACAGCTATGAGGTCCTGAAAACCATTCAAATGTTGTATTATTGCTGCACAATAAAACATTTAAGGAAGGAATATATTTAATGGAGAAGCAAGGGGTCAGTTAGGAAGCCCAATTATGTTTGTTGCAGTATCTGGAACTTTTTTACAAATTTTTTTTACGGGGAAGATTTTTCTCAACCCCTTTCTTAAATTTGTAGCGATACACTTTGCAGAAACAAAATTCAAGCCTGTTCAGCCTCCAGCCAAGGAAAAGAGCCAGGCACATGGATCATATTCCAGTTCACTTATTTCTTCTTAACGGTAGCAGATGCCCTTCTCGTGAAGCCTATCTCTTAAATATATTTACATTTATATTCATTTTGCTCTTATTAAGGCAGCCAAGAAACTAAAGCATTGGGAAAGATCCTTAAAATGTTTATCGAACATATTCATTGGAATTTCAATCTGCATTTGAGCCCTTGGCAGATCTGCCTCTCTCCTTAACTGATACCAGCCACATCACCTTCTCGAGATGGAGATAGGAATGTGAAAAGTGGAGAAGCCGGATTTGGGGCAATCGCAGTTTTACTTTTAGAGTCACTCAGAAGAAAAGATATAGCCAAAATGTACTAGCCAGAACAAAGGCAAAAATTTATCCACTGAGGCAAAGAGAGCTCAAACAGGACCATGTGTAACAGTCATTAAGTAAGGCAACAGCAGTTTGTTCTTAAAATGAAGACAGATCATTTTCTACATCTGCCAGGCTTCAAATATTTTAAACATCCCTCAGAGCCATTTTCCTTTAAAGCCTTACCTTCAATGGCCAAGTTGAAACATAGTCACATTTCAGTGAACTAATCAATACAACACAGTTTTTTCTCTCAAGCCCGATTGCTGGAGCAGTGCATAATCCAAATACAATAATACAAATGCAAATGATCCAGTGAAGATTGGATTTAGATCTGTTTCTACCTATCTCTGAACTGTGCCGTCTTCCTTGAATTATATTTTAAGATGAATGTAATCTGCTTTCGGAAATAATGCCTTTTTGAGTCACAATTCATATATCAATTATAAAAGAAAAGTATCAATGGGAGCTGATTTCTTTGGTTAACGCACGTTCACACAGAGATACCAATTCACCACCATATTATACATACTTACAGCCTGTCTGGCAAAAACCTGCAGGTCACCCTCAATCCTTTTACCCTAAATCAAATCAGACCTAAATCAATGCAAGAAACTAGTGGTAAGGTCCAGGAAGGAAGGGATAAGCACGTTCTTGAGGAAGGAGAGGAGATTATGCTACCACATACAGGAGTAAAAGAAAGCTAGGGACAACGGTTTTACTTTATTTGGAAGCAGCAAGGCCTGAGCAAGAGATGAGAAATAATGCCCATTACATCTAGAACAAAAAATCAGAATGAAGCTGCTCATGTGTGAAGGAAAACCCTGAAATGATGCCAATGTTGTCTGAAGCAATGCATTCCTCATCTCTCCCACCTCAAGAAAATAGTGATTGCTGGCCTCTGGTCTTGCTGCTGCAGACATATTTCAAATATCTCCTGCACCAAACTCCAATCCTCTCCTCCTGCTCCAACTTCATTTTCCCCCTGCCCTTATATGCTTTGTTTCCTCCTCCTTTAAAGTGGGTAGGCAGTCAGGGTGGGGGAAGGATAAGGAAGAACAGAACCAGTGTTTCAGAGCCAATAATGACAATGCCTTGGCTTACAGCAACTAAGCTTGCCGGAATGATTGAAGACAGGCTGAAAAAGATGGGCCCATTTAGCAAATTGTATTTCTGGCATTCTCTCCCTTCTCCATTATATTTGCTAGCAAAATTGTAAGTTTAATGTTGTATGTCCTTAGGGTAAGGCCATAAAGTACTGTAATCTTTAACCAAGCTCTTCAGTTGGGTCCTCTAGTAGTGAAGCAAAGCACACCTCAAGAAAACTTTTCTGTCATCATTAAACTTTGGATCATGGAAGCAACTTCAAATTGCACCCCAAAGGACTCACGAAGATCTCTACCTGTCATGTCCAACAGTCACGTTAGAACATGATGTACATGTTAATTTATGCACTATCTATGTTATCATTTTATTAAATAAGGGATACAGAACATGAAATAAAGGTGGCGGATGTGGATTGCTAAACCATTCTGTTTCTTCCTCTCTCTGTGTCCCATTTCTTTGCACAGCTGATTCCAGAGACAAACTAAATACAGTGAGAACTGCAAAAGCAAAAAAAAAATGTCCATATAAGTATACTCAAGTGTAATAAAACCATACGTATATTTTATGTTATTCTCATTCAGGCACAGAGAATTCCTAACCTAATGATGTAAAGGGTTTTCTAAGAATACAAGAGTAGCTTCAGTAGATGGGACTACAGGTCCATCTAATCTAGTATATTATTTCCAACAATAACCAGACAGATACTTCAGAGGAAGTAATATGGCTAGGCATGAAAATAGCTGGCTGGTATTCAGAGTAACAACGGAGAAACCTCTATTTTGCTGTCCTGGCTCACGACAATGACTGAATTTATATCCTGTTTTATATTTGTTGATTCTGCACAGCTCTAAAATATATTTTGAAGTATATTTTGTACAGAAATTTCTTCTGTCATTCATTTTGATGGAGATGCCAACACCACCTCCTTCATTCTCAAAAATGAGCCGCATTTTTTTTTTTGGTTACAGAAGAGAACAGAAGTCTAATTCACAAGCCCACACTTGTGCACATAGGGGACATTCTTTCTGTAATATACTTGTTTGTCTACTTTCATATTAATGATTAAACCTCTATTTATTAAAGCACAATTCAAACTAAACACTGACATTACAGAAACAAAAGCAAGGAAACAAGAACTAGTGAGGTGTGTAAGAATAAAAAAAGATATGAGATCTGTTGCAATCACTGAAATAGTAGGGAATGGAAAAAGCACTTAATTGTTAAATTGTGAAACTAAATTGTGTAACAATAATTTAAGTAGTATAATGAGATATAGAGCTGTTTACAGTTTTTTAAATTACTTTTAACTTTGGACATCTGTCTTCTAACAATAGGGGAACCATTAAACCATTAATCTTTTATCCTTTTCAAAAAAAAGTCAGATCTTGAAGTAAAAAAATGACAAAACCACATCAGGGGAAATGTGTAGATTATAAATTAATGTTGATTTCATATAACTCACTTTTGTCTTCTCTGTGGCAATTTCACAATAAGTACCACATCTAGAAGCATCTGAAGACAAAATATAGGTTCAAATATCATTTACCAAAAATGGTAAATACCTTGAGTACCTTGAGCTAATCACTCACCGAATCCATCTCACAGAAACTGAGAAAAGGGAGGGGGAATATATTCTTTGAAGGAAATTCAGTATGTAAGTATAATTAACACCTATTAAGTTCATCACATGTATTCTGCCTTTAAAAATAAAAATATCTTGAGGTGGTTTGCGAAACAGAACAGTAATAAAAATGCATTAAATCAATTAGGATACAGCATATGGGAAACAGTAAAATCAATCATAGTAAATTTCACAGGAAAAAAAGAGTTTCCACTATAGCTAAAATGAGAACATAAAAAGTAAGATAAAATTTCAAAGTAATGGTGCCATTAAAGAGAAGGTTTCCTGATTAGTTTCCCCCAAGCTGATCAAACTGAAAGAGAGTATAAACTGAGGGGAAGTGCTAATGTTTTTAATATTAATAAATATTGACTGTTAGTCAGTCTGTCAATCATTAGACTGATGCTTATCATTTCATTAGATTTTACAGGAAACACAGAATCTGTGTTTTTATAGGAAAATTTTACAGGAAAGCACAGAATCTCTGTGCTATGTCTCACATATGAGCGGCAAGGGAGATTTTTAAACCATGATTGCTTTTTAACAAGCCACAATGGTTACTACTAATTCATAATGGGGAGATCCACACATTTCATTAAACCAACATTAGACATCAGTGACTTAGTAGAATGCTAACCAAGTCATGGTATGATGTCATTAGGGAATTTATCTCAGAAATATAAAGAAGGTCCAAAGAGATGTGAAATGACACTAACCTCTCAGATTACTGGGAAGCTCCCATAACCATTGAGAACTAATAGAGAATTACCAGAAGTTGGTTCAGATCTGCTTGAAGCGCAGATTGAGCCCTACAGTCATGTGAAAAAGAAAGTACACCCTCTTTGAGTTCTACGGTTTTAAGTATCAAGATAAAGTAAAAATCATCTGGTCCTTAGCAGTTCTTAAAAATAGGTAAATAGATGAACAGATGAACACACATGACATATGATACCATGTCATCATTTCTTTTACAAGAAGAAAACCAAAATGGGAAAAACTAAGTACACCCTTACTGCTTCTTCCATAGGTATGAAGAGGCTAGGTAGCAGCTAGGTGCTGCTAATCAAGCACCCTTGATCATCAGCAAGTGTGACTATCTCTATAAAAGCCAAATTGATCGGACTTTGCTGGCCTCCAGCATGGAAGTTGTTTGGAAGGATTGCCAGGAGAAAGCCTCTTCTCTCTAAAAAGAACATGGAGCACAGCTTAGGTTTGCAAAGTTGCATCTGAAAAATCACAAGAATTCTGGAAGACTGTCCTTTGGACAGATGAGACCAAAGTAGAGATGTTTGACCATAATGTACAGTGCCATGTTTGGCAAAAACCAAACACAGCATATTAGCACAACCCCCTCATACCAATTATCAAGCACTATGGTGGAGGGGTGATGATTTACGCTTGTTTTGCAGCCGTGGGACCTGGGCACCTTGCAATCATTGAGAATCAATGAACCATGAACTCTTCTGCATACCAAAGTATTCTAGAGTCAAATATGAGGCCATCTGTCAGACAGCTAAATCTTGGCCAACATTGGGTCATGCAACAGGACAATGATCCCAAATACACCAGCAAATCTAAATGGCTGACAAAGAAAAGAATCAAGGTCTTACAATGTCTCAGTCAAAGTCCAGACCCCAACCTGATTGAAATGCTGTGGTGGGACCTTAAGAAAGCTGTGCAGAAACAAATGCCTGCAAACCTCAATGAACTGAAGCAGTATAAATATTGAAGAGAACTGAAGAGTGAGCCAAAATTCCTCCACAACAATGTGAGAAACTGCTAAAGTCATAAGGAAAACCACTAAAAGTGATTCTACAACCTACTGAATCATCAGGTGTACTTAGTTTTTCATACATGGCTTCTCCATACTGGCTTTTTATTTTTGTAAAATAAACGATGATATGGTGTAGTACATCATGTGTAGTTGTTCATCTGAGGTTCTATTTATTTACTTTTAAGAACTGCTAAGGACCAGATAATTTTTATTATGTCCTGATACATAAAACCATAGAACTCAAAGAGGGTGTACTTTTTTTCACATGATTGTATGACACTGAGAACATTGTTACTGGACACTGTTTATGCACCAGTTGCTGGCTTCCTCCATCAGCAGAAAATAGGTAGCTTTGCTTTACAAGCAGTGAGCTTTGCAGGAGAAACAATTGAATTTTGCAGTAATTTCTAGACGTGAACCATCTGTGTACCTGTAGGTGGGGCTGCCTGGTTCACCCTGCTTCCCAGCTTTTGGACCCTGGTGTGATGTCTGAGTCAGAAATGGATAATTGCAAAATTCTTCATAGTAGAAAGAATGTGTGGCTTCCCTACACAATGCACAGAGATGCCAGCAGTGTAACTGATTTACTATATGTTTATGAGGGAGAGAGGTGGCAGACAGTCTGGTACTGATTGTATGAGACATCTCACCATTCAGCTATTGGCAAGAAAGAGAAGGTTAACATCTTTACGAGCACTGTTGCTAGTAAAGGGAAGAGATCATACCCATCTCTGTATTGTCTGTTATTTAAACAATAAAAATAGTTCTCAAGCACTCTTTCTTTTCAATTATTAAAGACTTCGTCAATAGAAGTGGTGGCCCTCCAAAAGTGCCTTTGCTTTAAAAGAAAGAATATAATATTTCACAGTACTTATGAAGGAACCCATAGAGTACAGCACAGAATGCATACCTTGATCTACCTTTACTTTTAAACTGAGCAATTAAGAGATTAGCTGGATTGGACCCATGTTGGGGAGAAATATGGCTTGGGCAAAGAGCAGCCAAATATTCACTCACTGTAGATTCTCCTCCCAACACCCCAGGAATACCAGCACCTCTCAGTAGAAAAGATAACATCATTTAGAGAAATATTTGGGAATCACAGAGTTTATGCATTAATGCTGAGGCTTTTTCTTATGTGTGAGTGATTTCCATCATTCTGACAACATTCTATAAAGCATATGTGCATGAGGCCAAAAAGTGTGAAGTCAATCATGCATGCACTGGTGCCCATTCCAGTTCTTCTTCCATCCTTTAGAACGTGGGGGGTAGGGGGTGAGGCTTGGATGTATAAAACTTCATTCCACAGCGAAGCCAGAAACCAAAGTGACAGGCTATCCAGCATTCAAGCATACTTTTGCACTAATTCTGGAGCCGTCTGTCAGATGAGCAAAGTCTAAATGAGATCACTGTCTCCAGGCCCTCAGGAAGCAAAGAGTGAGAAGCGAAAAGCCACCTTTCAAACCAACTAAAGCATTGTGAAATTTTGCAGGTGTTCAAATTCCAAACCTGTAGGGACAGAGCTGGGTGGATTCAGAAGGCCCAAGTATCCTGTAATTGATACAAATTAAACAGATTAAATTATAATATCTTCTGTTAGAACGGTAGTCCTCACTGAAATATAGAGACTAAATCAACACTTGTTTTTTAGACCCTGTCCCAACAATGATGCAAAATTAATTGCACACATTTTTATACCAAGGGAGCTGCATCAGTGAAGAACAAAAAATGAAACACAACAATTAAAGCATTCAAGACTCCCTCCTGCTGAAAAGGAAGTTCCAGTGAAAGGTCATTCTTCTCTGGAGAACTTCAGGCTTGCTGTTCCATAAATTCCAAATACGTAATAGGACACTCTGAAGCAACTGCACTTTTGAAACCCATTGATAGCCTCTTTTCTCCAGAATGGCCCTTGTGAATCAGATCTTCTAGAATTTACACCCCACATGCTCACCCTCCCTCTGTTTGCCATGCAGAACTTCAAGCCTCCATCCTGATTCCATTCAGTGCTGCTAGGCTCTGTGGAAAGATCTGAAGTAAAATGCCACAACAGTGCAGTAGGACACATACAGGCCCTTAAATAACTTTGGCATCTGGCCACGCTGTATTGAAAGTGAATAATTCCGTTCCGGAACCTTTGCCTCTTTCCACAACAATCCCATGCAAACTTCCCCTTTCATCAGTTCCATGCACAACCTTCCTCCCTTCAACATGTATGGAAATATCGATCCAGCGCCAATCACAAAGCAGTGTGAGTGTGATTTCCCTGAAGAACACAAGCTCTCCGCAGCCAGACCCTGTGCAAGTGATTTCTAGCTACATACCACAGATGAGCATCACACAGAGCAAATGGATCCCTCAATGAGCTTACGAGACACACGGTCATAGAGGAAGGGAAGAGAGGAGGAGGAGGAGAAAACACAAAAGATAGAAACACAAATGTTGGAGGCTGCTTTTAGAGTCCAGTCCTGGTCAAATAAACATGGAAACATTTTTATTCAGGGTAGCCTACAAAGTATTGCATATTTGTACCTGAATATTTGTACCCTATCAATACCTGAAACAAAGATTTTAAAAAATGAAGTCCCTGCCAGAACTATTCTTGCTGTAAAGATCACCCTGGATACTCATTAGGCTTCCTACTCCCTTCATTTAAAAAAAATGTGGTTGGATGAAGATGAGAATGGTGAAAGAACGTGGTCAACTGTAAGAAGCGGGAGTGTCTTTGGCCGCACAATGATACAACAGAATACTAAACTGCATCTTCTGTGGAGGTTTGCCTTCTAGTACATGGCATTTTAAATATGCTATGGGAGATTGTTGGTGAATAGGCAAGGCTGCCATTTTGTGAATGCACGTAAATCTTGTTTTACAAATTCCAAATGTAGTTGCAGGGGGGAAAAACCTGTTTATTTGTGATGTGACATAATCCTTAGCCCTGAAAAAGAAAAAGATAAATTCCTCAAATCCGACTTTCTATAATGAAAGTGAGCTAATAAATAAATGAATGGTGCCATGTTGGAAAGGACTCTAAATTAGCCTTATCCTTCCATCCCCCACAGTATAGAAAAATGCTGCATCTCCCCAATTTAGAATTCATGCCAGAGCAAGGGAGCCCAAAGCCATGCTGGGAGGATTTACAGCAGGAAAGTCCAGGGAGAAAGACGGAAAAGCAGCAACAGAACAAACCAGAAAAGGAGAAGGATCGCTGCCGGTGAAGAGGAGGATGGGGGCTTTTCATGCTCTTCCGGAGGTCCCGGAGTTTGGCGTTGTATTCTGACAAGGTGAGATGAAGGTAGGGTAGATAGGAGTAGAGAAGCAGAAGGTCAACCAAGGATGAAACAAAATCCATCATGGAGAGTGCGTGGGAGAAAGAGGACACAGAGAAAGAACAAAATTACAAGAGACAAAGGAGAAAAAAGGGGAAAAGAACATAAGAGAAAATATTAGTTGAAATCTTACCCCAGACTTTACGACATTGCAATGCGGCTTAAGAATGAGTCATAATACGTGACCTGAAGAAAGCTCTTCCATTCCGAGTTCTTTCACTGGATATGGAGGGTAACCTCAGGAATAAGAATTCTAGGATAGGGAACACCATGCACACTGCTACCTTCCTTTGGGTTCAGACCACACTCAGGACCCAACCCTCATCAACCTGGTATTTGGACCTCAGTTTCAACCTGGAAATTGTGATCTAGCTCATGGTAAAATCAGGATGCGGTCTGTTGTGGCTTCCTCATCTGTATTCCCCTCACAGGTAAACAGAGTGCAAAAGAAGAACCCCACCGGGCAATGGACAGACGGAGCCCAACGGAAGCAATAAATGAAATGAAACAGAGAGAGCAGCAATAATACCAGGAGGGGAAGGGCCTTGTGGTGACCTCTCCTAAGGAACTGACAGTGTAACAGGACATGGACGAAATGCAAAAGCAACCACGATGTAAATGCGGATCTATGCTTAAAAATATTGTAAGAAATGGAGTGTCTGTCATGCAGACATACCTGTACCTCATTCAGTAAACACTACTGTACTTCCTGGGTTTCTTCCCTGCCATCACTAGCACTTACATTTCAATGACTTCTTTATGATTTTTTGCCATTGCATCAGTGTGCTCATTCTTTAAATATTTATCTGAGTACCCATTTGTCATTAATTGGTTTAAGCAGAAAATGCATCTATTCCACAATCCTGACTCAGTCCTCATGTATTTATCAGTTACTTTTGTACAACTGTCAGTTTCGTTAGTGTACATTATTTAGCTAACTACATGCATGAAAAAACTTGACAGCAATTCCATACTTTTGAAAAAAAGCTTAAACTCAAAATGATTTGTGTTCCTTTCAATATGGTGGAAGTGCAATAAATCAGTGGAGAGAACTGAGAGTACAATGGAGCCTGGAAGTGCAGTCAGTCATAAGTTGAGGTACTGACTTGATTTTATGACCATTTTTTACAATGGTTGTAAAGTGAATCACCATGGTTGTTAAGCAAATCAGGTGGTCATTAAGCAAATCCAGCATATAAAATGGATATTTTTTGCTGGAAACTGGCAAAAAATATCACAAATTGTGGTCATGTAACCTCAGGACACTGCAGCCAGTTATAAATGCAAGCCAGATGTCAAGCACGCAAAATGCAATCACATTACTATGGGTGTATGTGTGGAGCAGTGATAACTTCGAGGGCACGTTGTAAGTAGCTTTTTAAAGTCCATTTTAACTTCCAGGGATCATTAAGCAACCAGTCTAAATCAAAAACTACAGTATCTATATGTTAAAAAGTTAATATTAAAAGCTTTTCGCTCTACCTCTGACTCAGCATTTATTTATTCATTCATTCATTCATTCATTAAAGTTATATGCTGCCGAAATCCGAAGACTCATTTCCATAAATGCTGTAAACCTTTACCTAGGAGTTCCCTTTCGGTGGGGAACTATTCCAGGGCATAAATTTCTGCAGGGCAGAAATATATAAAACCATGCCGCATCTGCCATTTGGCAATAACAAAATCATGGATTGCTATTAATATGCTTTCCAAATATTTACTTTCATAATAACATTTAAAAACATACGTAATATCTTACACCCAGATAGAAAATCTGGATTCAGGATGGATTTTAATCAGTCTTGAATACCAGGGAATTCGGAAATGTCTTCAATATGCGGTTCCACCCCCTTACAAAAGGTTCTCATAGGAGAGGTAAGTACAGTATATAATACAAACTAAATTGTAAAAATAATTCCATTAGCTCAGGGGAGGTTAAATTTAGCCCCAACTGTTCCAGTCCTTTGTGGGGTGGGGGCTAAATTACTTTGTTTCCCTTTTGTGTTGTGTGAACAGCTCACGAGCAAATTGGTTTTTTTCTGCAAAAACTGAGCTGATGTCCTGGAGAACAGCCCCTCTGTAGGAACTCCTCTGTAGTTTTCATCCACCTGAAGCAATTGGAGGTTATGAAAAAGGGGTGGAAAGTGATGTAAGGTAATGTAAGGTAAGCAAGCCTTTCCCGCTTAAATGTATCTGCGCTGGGACCCCACAAATTGCCCTCGCTCTAGAAATTAAGAAAGAGGGCAGGAAAAAGCAAGAGCTTCCCAGCATCTTCTGGAATAGTTGGAAGAGCTCAAGCAACATTTCTCAAACTTGGCATCTTCAAGAAGTGTTGGCTGGGGAATTCTGGGAGTTGAAGCCCACGCTTCTTAAGAGTTGCCAAGTTTGAGAAACAGCAGACAAAAGGATCCAGAGGGGATGACTTGAGTTGTGAAGTCCGGCAAGCCCAACAACAGTGAAACAGATGATGCAACGTGACTCAGCCAGATTGTGCGAGTTGTTTCAGGGCTTCCATTTAGAACTCTTTGGGTTCTCGTGCAATGTGCAGGATTGTCAGCGATGCTGAACATGATGCTTAGCTTTTCCTGGGAGCAAGTCCTCCTCGAGACATTTTGCTGTAATCACTGCAGGGGGGCTCCCTGCCCCTGAATAGGAAACTGGAGTTCTCATGACAGCGAGAACCAGGCAGGAGAGGATGATCTGTGAAATTCCACATATACTTGCCTTGGAACAAACAGGCAATTTATAGTAAGTCATTGTAAATAACATGCTGGCCGTTGCTCTTTAGCTTGTTCTGGACATTTCCTTCTCATCATTCTCTCACATCTGCCAGGTTTTGCTTTCAAGTTTTCATTTTTTCCCTGAGTTTTCATTTTCCCAATCTTATATTTGGGTTCTCTGTCAATTTGCAATTAAAAACAAAAAGTCAGCAGGACGTTTTGTCTGCATTTCTTCCAACATGCATGCTTTTCCATGTGTCGTGTATTTGTTTTTCCCAAGCAGTTTGTCATAATTTTCATGTTCTTCCTACATATTTCAGTATGCTTTTTTACTTAATAAATACAATTCATGTTTTCTTGTTTGAATTGTCAAACTACATCTCTAGATCCAGAAGCCTGTATTTATTATAATAAATATAATATATTTATTATAATAAATATATTATTAATTATAATAAAGTAAAAAAGCATACTGAAATATATACGTTAGGAAGAAATACAGAAGCCTGTACAGTATTTGGCACATTTGTGCATCGGTTCACATACATGTTCAAGAAGCAGAAATTAGGTAGTTCACATAATTCAGAACTGAACTTACACCTCTTGTAACTGTATTATAAAGTATATTTTGAACAAGTTCTAAAAAGTACTTCCGCAAAAAACAGTGAAGCACTATTCTGGAGAGGATGAATAGTCAGGCAAACAGGCCCTACTTATTGCAAGGTTTTGTGTGAACAAAAACAATTCCTTTTATTTGAGTTCAGACTGTTAAAGAAAACTGAACACCTAAAGTAAATGCAGGGAACATTTTTCCATCATTCAGCAGGGAACATATTTCTACCACAGGTTCATTACTTAAATTATGTGCTTCTATACTGTACATTATTCCAGGATAGCTCACTGAATACTTTTAATGTCCATGGCCCAGAAGCTGAATAGCAGCTTTGGCTGGTACTGATGGCTGCATTAGATCCAGGACATTTCCAGGTGCTTCTATGTTTAAATATTTTTTATTCTAATTACCATCTCTGAGACTGCTGAGGCTGACACTGCATAGTGAATGCAATCATCACAATATTTCCTCACCACTATGTATTATGGTTTAAAGAGAAGTCCAAAGCTTTAATCCCAAAGACAGTTTTGGAAAGAGTACCCTCTGTAATTTTTGCTTGGGCAAAGCCTGTTTAACACACAGCCTTGTTCAATATGATGAAATCACTTGCTGAGGGAACTATTGTTTCAAAATAATCTATCCATATCAACTGAAAGGGAGGGTTGCTTGAATACATTCTAAAAACCTACATGGTATCAAGACAAAACACATTTACTTGTTGTGATGTACTGGATGGAATAAAATCAGGATCTGTCATATAAATAAAAACTCAAGTCTGTCTTAAGATAACAAGCTTCTTAGTCATCAGAATTTGAATAAACATTATTTTTGATGTAGTCAAATATATGCTTGAAGAGAGATGTTTAAAAAGCACCTGAAGAATTGGGTTTAGTAAAATTATCACTGGGACAGAAGAAAAGGCTGTTGAGCTTGGCATTAGTAATGGGGCAGAGGTGGGGATCTTACAGTACAGGCTAAAGCTTTTTAGTCCATTATGATTCCCTTCCATTGATTATAACAGAGTCAAAGGCGCTTTGGACTAAAGAGTTTAGTCCCTTGTCCTTTCTATGCCATAGGCACTCTAGAAAAAGTGGGATTCCACTGCTTTTTCAGGTATCTAGTTGCAAAGCTCCAGCAAAGCTTTTTTCATGAAAAAGGGAACAGTTATGGCAATTTCGCCTGTATAAACTCATGCACATTACTTATTCTCAATGAACACCACTTTCTTATTTCAGAAAATATAGAGCCCTGCCCAAAACTTCCAGTGCTCTGGGCTTCAGAAAAAAAACATGAAAGAAGCACCCAAGGTTATGGAATATTGAGCTTCTGTGGGCGTGGTGAACATTTCCTTCCTAAGTCAACAACTTGCAGCAAAGACACTAAAAGCTTTTTGTCACTCACTGGATATAAAATCAAATCAAAGCCCTGTCTTGTTTTCCACAGTCACCCTAGCAGTTGCTGGGTAATTTCTCCCTAGGATCCAACCTATCCAACAATATTGTATTGTATGTTTGAATGTCAACCACTAACAATTACACACCAGAAATATGAATTTCATACATTTAAAGATGTTGATTTGGGATAAGGAAGGCATACATACATAGTACCAGCTCATTGATTAATTGTCGGTATCAAAACCCAGGGTTTTGAATTTAAATTCAGAGAAGGGAGCCCAATGGCTCCCAAAATCAACCTTTCTCCTTCTGGAAGAAGGAAGGGAGGGAATTCTCTACCAAAAAAAAAAAGGCTTGGGAATGGTTTGTGGTGCTCATTGTTAATTAATGTTACAAAGAGATTTAAGTACAGATTACAGATAGCCAATATATAACAATGTTATCTCAGATTGCAGGAACTCATTGTACTCCTAAATTGAAGAGATGGTGAGAAATCCTCTAGTCTTTAATATGGGACATATTTAAATTAGATGAAAAATTAGGACTTCAATCCTGTCTGTTCCTCCAGTTTAGCAGGAAATGGGGACAGACTATCTGACCTATAATATGTACTATGCTGGCATTATCAAATACTTGGTGTTTGAATATGACATACTTGCTAAAAATGCTAGCCATTATTTGGCTGAAGACAATAAAGCATGTAAAATATCACATTCCTGTAGTGATTCATGCATTTCTATGCATAGTCAGGGGAATTCTTCAACTATGCGTTTTTCTCTATGAATTGCCAGAGCAGCCCTTGCTCTAACTACATCAATGCTCAAATCTCATTTATTGCACCACCAATTGTCCCCTTCTAACCTCTCAGTCCTTAACCTCCTAGAACACAACATCCTTGGGCATGAGATGCAGTTAGAATATGAGGCACAGTGTCATACTGTATTTAGTACTTGAATAGTCAATAGCAGCTATTGAAAATGTGTGCATGCTTAGAGAAAGGCCATTGTGCGTGCAAATGAAACATTTTCTGTATTTTCTGTATTACAATCTTTTCACCATACCTTTTCACTCTAATTTGAATGAAACCATCTTAACAAAAGCAAACTCCTGAAAAAGCATACAACCTACTACCTATAAAATCTATATTTAGGTCCCTAAAGCCTGCGTATTCATAAGAAAACACAAAGCAAAGACTTTCTTACCTGCTACTCTGTGGGCCACCAAACCTTCAAGATGCAAAGGCTCTTCTTCTGAGGCCTGAGAGGCTTCCCCATGATGCTCCGCCTCCTTTAAGGGCATCTGGGGTTGGACTGCTGTTGTGGATGAGGGAGGTGATGTCAGCAATGGATGCTGCCCTTCTAGGACCTTGCATGCTGCTTCATGAGGCCTGGGAGATGTGGGAGGGCTTCCTGACATCTGACCAAGGCTCTTTTCTTGAAGTACAGTTGGTTGTTGGTTCTGATAGCCATATGGAAAGTAGGTCTCTCTGAAATCTTGTGCTGGATACTCTGCTTCTCCAGTGCTGTTGAGCAATAGTTTCATAGGATGAGCTTTAGGTATTGGTTCATCCATCTGGGACACACTGGTGCCTAGGGAGTTTTGTGAGGGGCTTCCTGGAATCAAGCCAAAAGCATTGGTAGACTTTGGTTGCACCACTTGAGGTCCAATCACAGGTTGGGCAGACATTGAAAGGGCTACTGGATGTGGCCTGTCTTCTCTGGAAGCCAATGGAACACTCTGGGATTTGTGCATCATAGAGACAGAGGGATCAAGGTCATGCATGAGCATGTTGAGGGCTTCAATGGATTGTTCTATTTCCTTCTGTGAGGCAACTCTTGGGAATTCGGGGATGCTGATGCTTTGAGAGGGTGCTATTTGTGAAAGGCTAGACTGAGGGCTTGCACTGGCAATGCTGGAACTATGGCTGTCTCGAGCAGCATCCTGTTGACGCGATGGTGGTCTGCTACCTCCACCTTGTTGCTGCCAAGAATTAAGACCCCTCTGGACAGCTTCTCGACTACTTGTGCTTCGGGCAGGTGCTTGAGGAAGCTGGGAAGTTTCAGCAGTAGCTGTGGGGAAAGACTGGGAGCGGTATATGCTATTTGAGTCATAGCCATAGGGATACTGCTGGCTGGAAGCTGGGGGCTGGGGTTGTAACCAGCCAGGAGTGGGGAAGCCATATTGGTGACAATCAGCCAAATTTTCTTGGGCAGACATTGAGGGCCTCATGTGCCCATAAGGATCATGAGGATGGCGTCCCACAATGTTCCGCAAGGCATTCTGGTTGTTGTAGGGATAACCTCCATTGATAACCATCTCTGAATCATGCAACTTGTCTAGGCCATTGAAATTGGATGACCCATTGGGCAAGGAAGTGAGGCTCTCCAAGCGGGGGGCCTCATGATAGCCCATATCACTGGTGTTGGTAGTGCCATCAAAAGAGGAGAGGGTACCTAAGCTCCCCACACTGTGGCCATCCTGATTGGGCAATTCATCATCCAAAATGTCAGTTTCCCTCTCAGCCACTAAGCCAGCAGCTTCCCCATTGACATGAACCTGAGCTGGTATTATATGGCGGCCTGATGAAGCAGAAGCAGCTGCTGTTTTCTCACTGGAGCTATGGTTGTGCATGGTGGCTTCGTTTTCCAAACCAAATCCACTGAGCAAGCTCTCAAGCTCCCGCTTTTCTTCAGGGGTCAAAATAGGGTTGTTTCCTCCACTGCTGCTGGGGACTGAATGTGCTGCCTGCTCATCAGTCTTGTCTGTCTTGGTGGAAGCAGTTGAATTCCCTGAATCACTGCTGACCGAGAGTGTGTGCTCAATGTGGTTGGGTGCAGCAGAGAGGGCAATGCGACTGGGGTTGACAGTGCCAGTGCTGCCGTGAAGGGAGTCTTTCTTTTTCACCTTGGCATAGAGGCTTCCATCTAGGGGCCCTTGGGTGTGCCCAACTTCTGCATGGAGAAGCAAGAAAGAAGACAAGGAAATCAACAATTAAGCCAGATCTCCCAGTTAAAACTAAAATGACATCTGGGCTGGTGTCTACTTTTAGTTACCAAATAAAGTAACACTGCAACTCTGTCAACTGATTGCTGGGAACATTTTTGTAAACCACCTCAAGCTTGTTTGTAAAGCACCCAGATTGAATGAGGTGAGGTGGGTGATCTATTAATGTCAAAAATAAAATCATATGCCCTCATGTTCTCTGCAGAATCCTTTACATGGTAAAGGATGTCCTTTACCAGTCTGTCTCCCTGAGGTCTACACATACCCTATTCCCATAAAAACTCATTGCACTGAAGAACCATTGATGAAAACTGGGTCAAAAAATTGTATTGGATTCCTCCCCCCTTTCTTCCTCCCCCCCGCCATTATCTGAACACAGGATTTTTATAGCAGATGCACCTTACATTGATCCAATGAAATAGGAAACCTGGGAGGAGAGGAGTGGGAGGTGTGAAACTACAAAAGTATACATAGTCTCCTAATAAGTGCATTTGAGGAGGATCTGAACTTCTGCTTTTACTATAAACCAGGGACCACAAAATATAGAAGGGTTTTCAAGCACCAGGCAGGCCCCTGTACAGGTCTGTTTGGTTTTACTTGGCCAGGAAATGAATCTCGGCAACTGCAATGGAGAATATAATGAAAAAGCTGGCTGAATATGCATGCTCCTCTCTACTGGTTGCTGGGGAACATAAATGGGAATGCACTGTTATCTCCAATATTCTGTTTCTGAGTATACATTTAATCTACCACCATGGGAACCAGCATTAGACTAAAAATACGCATCTGTGACGTGTTACTCAGGCAACTTGACAAATAGTTAAACACCAGTCCACACTTACCTACATTTGCCCAATCTGTCTCATTCTATATTAGGAACACTGATTAGTAGTTTTTTTCCAGTAGAAAACAGCTAAAATTTAGTAGGAAGGAAATGAAGAAATCCATCAATCATATTCCTTAATTTGTCCCATATTAAAACTGTATGGTGAGACCAGTTGTTAACCCCATCACAGAGAAAGAGTAGGACTTAGTGATCAATGCATCAAATTTTATGCCAGCTCAAAGACAGGTGAGATGTTTGCCTATGTCCTAAATAAGACTTGGGTCATAACTGTCAGAGGATAGTATTTTTGTTTTAATGTTGAAGAAACAGAACTCACCAGAGATCTTGTTATTTTCTGTATGAAAGATCAAATATGTTGCATTATGTCACATATCTGATGCTTCAAAGTTCTTTCTGTGTGGATTGTAGACAACTTTGAACAGGGCTGTGGTATTAAAATAAAACCCTTATACTTATTCATAATCAGA
This sequence comes from Acrochordus granulatus, assembly GCA_032468055.1. NCBI lineage: Eukaryota > Metazoa > Chordata > Lepidosauria > Squamata > Acrochordidae > Acrochordus > Acrochordus granulatus. Next base: position 281,513 of record JANHZU010003161.1, on the reverse strand, counting down.
CAATATGCTATTTTTCTTCTATTTTGAAGTCTCTGTGAATTTTCCTGGAACTGCTTGAATACAATTTGGAATACACTTGTTTAGGGAGGAAATATGACTTTTATCTGGCAAAAAGCCAAAGATTGATTTAGGAATGGAAGATGAACTAGTGGAAGAGTGTAGAGTCACAAAGCGCTTATCTGCAAAGATCAAGCACTTCTGAAATGTCCTCACAATTCTAAACTACCATAATTCTTTCCCACAGACACATACATATGCTTAAACACACATACAGACACTCATCCAAAAAGCAATGATGGAATTAAAAAATAATAAATCCAGCATGTATCTCTCTTTGTTTGCCCCAAGAGGAAGCAACAGCAGTATATATACACTAAAAATCATCAAGCACACATAAATACACAGATAAAATGTTCAAGAAACACATAGTAATACTCAACATTTAAAATACAAGGAACTTGCTCATTTCATAGCCAATTGCAAAATGGCAGTGTGCATACAATAATTCATCTAAAATTTGTTTACAATGACCATTAGGTAAGGAAAGCAATGCACACATTCTTACAAAAAGGCAATCATAAAATATTTTTCAGGGTTTTCTACTGCTTAACTCTTAAACCTACCAAATCTTTTCTAATCTCTCGTAAGGAACTTTCAAAGTTTTTCAGAACTGACCTTTCTCAGAAGGCTATATGGAACCCAGGTTGCCCAATTGCAGGCATTGCTTTAAAAAGATGGACTTCTCACATTCTTCCCAAGGGCTGAGCAATTACACTTACAAGCCCTGAACAATTGATGAATTTTGTAAGGAAGCCACAAGTATGATTGAAGAAAAACATATACTACAGTCTGCTTCTCCTCTTGGAGTCATACCATCCCATGTTTCGCAACAAAGTTTAAAAAACAGGCATCTGGACTGGATTTTTCTCAAGTCGAAGACGTTTCGCCTTTAACCCAAAAGGCTTTCTCAATTCTGAAATTGAACTGGTAAGAGAGCT